>ML106602.1:0-13767 GCA_003697995.1 Taxidea taxus jeffersonii | reverse complement strand
AAACCAACCCCAACTAACTAAAATACTACAGTTGAAATCACAGAACTGATTAAAATTCTGAGAATATTTGGTTTGATTGACAAAAGAATGCAGAGTAATATTTTTGTTTTAAAATATTCAACTTCAATATAAAAAGAAAAAAGATTCTAAACAATAAATGATCATTTCTAATTTATAGTTCTTTAGAAAATACACAGTTTTGAAAAATTAACTCAGTAACTTCTAAGAAAGAAGCAGTTTTTGACACTGACCCTTTAAAAAAAAACAGGCACACATAGACATGCCCTCAGGAAGATATATCCCAAAGTCCTTAGGCTCCTGGAAAATGTATTTTAATTTAGAAGAGCTATATTTTCAGAGTAAAGGTTATAGAATGCATTTCATTAGCATTCAAGTTATAAATCCCAGAATAGGGCAAGGATGCATGTAAATTGCAAAGGCAGTTTCAGTTTTCTAGTGTGAGGGATATAAGCCAAAAAATGTTGGCATTTTGAAGGAGGGGCTGGAATGCTATTTTTAATGCAAAGTAGCTTCTAGTCTTCCAGAATCACAAAACAGCCTTTCTGTAGGCTGTTGTGACACCTGCTGGCAAAAGAGAGCTGATTAACAACGTGGTTTTTTCCCTTTCCCTGCAGATACCCTTACACCAAGGATTGCTTTCCATATTTATCCCTCTCCTGATTTGGGGCACAGGTTCCTTATGAATCTGTTAAAGATCAGGAACATAATTACCTTTTAGAGGACAGAAAGAGTGGGATGGATAACACTGTACTGATGAACTGAATTAAATTAAAAAACCCATCTTAAAGGTACATGTATTTCTAAATACAGCTTGGAAGTAGTTGGTGTTCTATGGCAAAAAGCAGTTAGTGCCAGGTATTAAAAAAATACTGAACTCAATGAAAATTTTTCTTAAATGGGAAAGTGAGAGGAAATTCCAAGGGGTTAAAGTTCTGGCCAATTATAACTGAATCATTAAGAAGAGATTTTTTAAATGGGCCCATATTGAAATTTTTTAGAGGCTTGTATCTGTCAGGCATATTTCTGACCAGTTTCATTCGGTCTATTTCTGGTGCTGCTTTGGTGCATGAGGAATGACTTATCTGGTTATAATTCATTTTCAAGAACATGAATGCTGGAATTAACTGTAGGAATGGCCATCCTTAACAGTTAAGACTAATGAAACTCATCACATTCAATTAAAAAGCAAGCTAGCCAAACAAAACCTTCTCACTGAACTAATGCAATGAAAAGGAGACTTTAAGCCTTCTGAAAATTATCAGTTTGTATTATAAACCCAAAAATGGATAAATAAAATAACCTGTTGTGGATGAAATGAAGCCACATCTCTGGCTCTGATTATTCATAGATCCTTCTCTTCCTTTGTCCCAGTTCTGATATATTACTGGTGCTCCATCTCTCCAGCTGTAGGTAAATTAAGAATTTTAGGGTCTTCTTTTATTCCATATGTTTAATCTCCAACACCATTCTTGGAGTTCTGGGGTAATTTTTATTCAATTAAAAAGATACTTATATCTTTGGTTAAAGAAATGAAAATTTATAAGTTAAAGATAATGTTTGAAGGCTACTCAACAACTGATCACTAAAATCTCATCCAATCATTCTGCAAATAAAACCTGTCAAACAAAATAAAATGCAAATTGACCTAGTTCCATACCGAAATTCATCATTGGCTCTTTCTTCTCGAAGTCCAATCCACCACTTTACACCATACTTTGATAGCTATTAAAGAGAAAAAAGGAAAATGTCAGCTTTTATTCTACTTGTTTTCCCTTTCACTATTAAGATTAATGGGGTTCCTATTAATAGCTTTCTATTCTTCAGTATTTTACTCAATTATCTATAGAAGAGTACACTAAGGCCTAGCATCTTGAGAGAACCTGAACCTTCATTATTTCCAAATAGTCCCTCCTCATTATGTAGGAAATTGGAATCAAATATTGAAAATCTTTCTTACAACTACCGTGATGTATTTTAAAGTAAATTTTTCTAACTCTCATAATAGGGTTTTAAGCAGTAATATTGTAAAGTAAAATAGGATGTGGACTCCTATTTTTTGTCTAAAAATTCAGTGGTTTCTCATCTCAGTGATTTATAGTTCACTGCATATGTCACACTGTTTGAAAAACAATTCAAAGCACCAAGACATCAATAGTAAAAAGAATTTTGAATTTTTGGCATTAGCCTTATTGTCAAGCTTTTAAACTTGAGTATTAGCACCCTCCCCATTTTAATAGAGACACAAGATAGGACAAAGGAATACTACAGAACTTCCACTGCTTAACAACCAGAAAATTATTTCTATATTTTACTAATTTTGTACCATTATTTACCACACAGATCTCAGTGCAATAAAGTATAAAATGAAACAGCATGTTCACACATGTGTGCGTGCATGCACATACACACACACATATTACAGCAAATGTAATACTGGACTTATGACCCAGGAAATTGAAATTCCTTCTTTACCTATAAAAGAGGAAGAATCAGTAAGGATTTCTAAGACCTCTAAATCAATATACTTTATTGTGTGTGTGTGAAATGTAACTTAGTTTTTAAGCTAAAAACCTGTTAATTTGAAGGCATTGTATATTTAAGTTTATACTTCATTTCTTCTGTAAAAATTGGAGAATATACTTTAAGATACATAATTTTTTTCCCACATGAATGTTGGGTCATCATACAACAGAATCTAATAGCTCTCTAACATTTTAATTTATAAATAGATATTTTTATTCCTTGAACAGTGTGGCTGCCTGCCATATCAGCAATTTGAGAATAATGCAAAATGGAACAGCTATAATTTGGGATCCCTGAGGTGTTGTTTCATGGACATGTTCTTACATGCTGAATTTAGATTCCTATTGTCAGGCTTTGGAATGGGTCCATTGAGACTGGCTGTGAACTCAGTGGGAGAACCACAACAATTTCATTCAATCTAAAGAGGGCTCATGTGCAACACAATAGTGGAAATCATGGCCCGATTGTTCATTGCCCCAATTAAGGACCTCTAAAGAGAAATTATAACTACTACATGTTAAGTGACATGTTTATTACCACCTCAATTACAGTATGGTGATCCTCCACATGGCACATCACAACCTGTTGTGATATGGAATAGAACCGCAAGCTAGAAGGACAAGCTAGACGATTTTAAGGGTGAAAAAAAATCCATGGTGAAAAATAGGTGTTGTAAATTTTAGCTTAGGTATCAAATTACAAAAAAAAGACTTATTAATATTCTTTCATATAAAAAATGTAATATGACCACAGATTTCATAACATCAACTATGTTTTATTACTGTCATTATAGATAGCATCATATGGGAAGAATACTTATTAAAAAATAAAATACAGCAATAGCCAACATAATCTATGAAGTAATTGATCTATGAAGTAATTGATCTATGAAATAATGTAAGGAAGAGTAACCTGTCATATCTTCAAATATTTCCATAAAAATATCAAAACTAAGTTATTTTAAGGGTTCAAACACTGTATTTTGGAGGATGACTAATATATTTGATATATTTTTGCTAGAAGTATTTAGACATGAAACTATTTTTTTTAAAGATTTTATTTACTTATTTCAGAGACAGTATGAGAGAGAGAGAGCACAAGGAAAGGGAACTGCAGAGGGAGAGGAAGAAGCAGGCTTTCCGCTAAGCAGGGTGTTTGATGCAGGGCTCAATTCTTGGACCCTGGCATCATGACCTGGGCCAACTGCAGATGCTTAAGCGACTGAGCCACCCAGGTGCCCCTAGACATGAAATTAAAAATAAGAGGAACTTGCAATTTTGAAATGCAAATATTGCACAACGCAGCATAAAAATGTTAGCAGATTAATTGGCTGGCAGTTCATGTTAAACAACTCCTAAAGTGCTTATGGCTTTTTACTTTTTTGGCATTAATCTAACCAACATGATAGCTCAAAAAAGAAGTACTCAAAAAATTCACTCTCATCATGCCTGTGGTATTCTGTTATTCAAAGAGAAAATACTGACTAACCACTTTTTCAAGACAGAAACATCTTGTTTAAAAAAAAAATCTGCTTCAGATTTAAAAAATTGCATCCAGCGTTCTTTTTCAATAGTTAGTTTTTTTATTTTCCAACTAAATGCTATTTTTGCTTTTCAAATTTCAAAGTTACTACTCCTTATAGGGAAACTATACAACACAAATGTAATACTAAAAATACTTAATTAGGGGCACCTAGGTGGCTCAGTTAAGATAAGCATCTGCCTTTGGTTCAGGTCAAGATCCCAGGATCCTAGGATTGAACCCCGCATTGGGCTTGCTGCTCAGCAGAGTCCATTTCTCTCTCTCCTTGCTGCTCATGCTCTCTCTCACTATCTCTGTATCTCTCTCAAATAAATAAAATCTTTAAACAATAATTACCATTCTGATTCTTCCTGCATTTACAGGATGAGTATGCCACAAAAGTGAGTGGTATAATCTCTACATGTTTAGTTCCTCATCCTGGAATAAAAACATTTCTGGACAGACTCATTCTAGTAGGACATTCATAGATATGGAATTTCTTATTCATGAAGTGTAAATGGTCACCATAAATGTCACTATTACCACCTAACACAGCCATAGATTATGTGATAATAAGAACTGCTTTGGGAATATACAGCTTTCTTCTTTCTAAATTGATACCCTTTTCCCTTAGCTCCCTTGCCCCTTTCCAGTCTACATATTTTAAACCATCCAGTAATTTTCTTTTGTAGCACAGTGTGGTGTTAGATCAGTCAGCTGCTCACCCATCATACTGACAGAGCATTCTGTATCAACATGGCCACAGACTGTGATGCAATTTTGCCATGTAAGACACCACAAGGTTTGTTGATTTGATATCACAACTAGATCCAGTCCTCAAATGGTGTCGTGACACTAGCTCTCAAACAGCTAAACCCGTGGATTTAACTATTCTCTTCTATGGGAGGTATTAACCCTGCCATCCTCACTGGCTTACCAACCACTAATAATTGGGAGAGTGAATTCAGGGAAAGGTGAAGAGAGGAGACCTGCAGATACTCCTAGGGGAGCTAAGCTCCCTTGGAAAGATCTAAAGAAGGCTTTCATTGCTCATGTCTGAGAGAGCTGGCACCATCTTTTGGAGAGGGATTTTAGAACTCTTTTTGATTTTTATGTAATGAAGACATTGTACTCTTATATCCCCCCTACACTGCCATTCTGCTGCCAGCAGAAGGTTTTTAAATAACCCTGTAAGTCAGATGACCTGGGTTCACTCCCAGATTCTATCACTTAGCTTCTGTGGAAGTAACCAAGTTGCTTCACCTCTTTGGAGTTTTAGCTTCCTTAACTGTAAAATGTACTAATAATAGGGTTCCCACAGAGAATCCTTGGAAAGATTAAATGCCATTAAATATTAGTACTTAAAGCAGTGCCTGACACAGATATAAGTATTGGTCAAAAATCAGTTCCATTTGAGACATGCACTTTGTCCTATCGATGGATGAACTGGTTTTCAGACATTGACCTAATGTCTTGTTATTGCCACCAGGAATCTGTTGTTTTGTTAAAGAAACAAACATATTTTCTGACATCATGTTGATGCTTAAAATGGACTTGGCTTGAGTGTTCCATTTATACTAGAGGAAAGGTGGTAAAAAAAAAAACAGCACACAAACTAATAGTGGGGAGTATCTTGTTCTTGTGGTTGGTGTATCACTGAGACCCTATAGGACTATGGAGTTGTCACCCAACACTCCTGTTTTTCAGCCTTTTCCATTACTAACTCAGTAGTAGTCCTGACCTACCTGCACCTTGCAGGCTGTCTATGCATCAAACAGGATTATAGAAATGGAAAAGGTCCATGAGCTGTAAGGGAAGACATTTCTCTTACATGCCAAGGATGCTTTAAATATATAGCTTCATTTTAACAATCAACTTGCAAATGTGAAAAGATGATAGCTCAAGAAAGGATTCCTGGCAATTGTGAAATAATGTTAAATTATGGAAAAGAAAAAAGGTTTTTTTCTTACTTTCAGAGATTTCCTAGGGAAAATGGGAATGAGTTTCCCCCCTTGGTGGCCCCTTGATAATTTGTGCATGTTACTCCCTTTCACTTACTATTATTTCCAGCTTTTTAAAAACAGAGACTCTATCTCATTTTTGTGTTCTTGACATTTTTATGTCTTTGACAAATATCACACTGCCTGACATATACCTATGCTCAATAAATAAATGCCTGTTGAAGAAATACACTGAAAACGTACACTATTCCTTGTAGTCTGCTTCATTATTTAACAGGTTTTGCATGCTCCTTTCCAATTGGCCTTGCTCCTCAAAGATTGTCCAAGTCTTTATCTTAAAATGAAATGGAAAAACCACTTCTTATCATTTTCTGAATACTGAGTCTTTATAGACTTAAAAGTACTATATTCTTGTAAGTAAAATTCAACTTTGAAATAGCCATGCACATGAACCATCCCACCACCTCCCCACCCCACGTACACCTTGTCCCTCATTTATGCTTTATTTTCCTCCATGGCATTTATCTATTTATCTTTTAATAAAATATTATGTAATGTTATGTACTATATTGATTACAGTCTTTATTCCCAGACTATACTATAAGCTCCCCGAGGGCAGGAATTTGGTCTATTTTAATCACTGATAGAGCCCCAGCCCTTAGAAGAGTAGACTCTGAATAAATATGTGTTGGATGATTGATGAACCTCATTAAAGCAATAAAACTCTACTTACTCATAACTGTTGCTCATAGAGCTATTGCTAATAGAGAATGAAGATAAGTGAAATGATTGACCAACATAGTAAACCTGTGTTTCCATTATTTTCTCTTAATTCCTATAACAGGAAGAAAATTAATTCTCAAAAATCTGTGGCTTTAAATGAAACTTAAATAAATGTCTGAATTCAAATAAAAAAAAAATCCCCCCAATGACAGAAGAAGGAGCTAAGTTCTGAATTTCTCATGGTTAATTGTACTCAAATACCGCTTTAATTTTGCTGTGGATAAATTCTTGCTCATGTGCAGAATGAATTGTGAGAAGACCACCACGCAGCCAACCACAGACAAACTCAAAGGAGGGCCATTCTGCAGCATAGGTATGAAAAAGATACTCCGCATCCTGATAAAAGAGCCAGGGTGCATCTGAAAAACAACAAAACCAAAAAAACAAAAACCAATGCAAATGATGCAAAATCCATTGACTGATATAATGCAGACAAATAGGCTATGCTATGATTGACCCCTAAATTTGTAATTTGGTCACTTAGCATTAAAAAAAAAAATGTGTGTGTGTGTGTGTGTGGTGTGTGTGTGCATGTGTGTGTGTGAGATATATACATAAATACGTATATTTACACACAATTTACTAAGCATACAATTTGCTTATTCTCCTATTTTTTCTCATCTAAGGAATTTCATTTGTATTGCAAGATCTGGGATAAAAGCATATTTTAAAATCACATGTCACAAAAACAGTGTTAAGCTATAATATGAATCTTTCATCATTTAATGACTTTTATTAATTTGACCATTAATTAATTTGGACAAATCAGTTCTAGATTGACTTAAGAGAAGAGAGGCTCAATTGGAGGAGTGTAATAATACAGTAATGGTATATAATGGCACGTAGTTAGAAATCCAAGAACTGCTAGGATAGCTCTTACCGTACTGATACCAGGGTGGAATCTTGGGTCTCACATCTGCAAAGTGAAAGGAAACCACCTTGAGTGACCTTTCTTCACAAGGACGCCATCTCTGAATTACTTCAGCTCTAAACATGGTATTTTGTATTTTGCTTTTAAAGAGACCATTTAAAAACCAGGTACTTTGTGCTGTTTGAAATATGGTTAGTTCTCATACTTGAAGAGGAGGCTCACAAGAGGCCTCTGATTAAAGAAGAAAGGATGCGTACACTTGTCAGGGCCTACTTTGTGTCACACACGGTGTTAGGTGCTTTCACTTACTCATTTGACAAGTAATTTTGTTTGCTTGTAATGTCACAGTGACATTTCTTCCAGGTTGTACTTGAAAAATACCATATTCCATAATATAGCTGGTTATCCTCATTTCTTAGCAATTAATTTAGCATACTGCTCTCGTGTTACTTTTCTTATTCCCCTATAAGACATTCTTTGCTAAAACAGTACAATTTGGTTTCTCATGATGGTTGTTGGTACTTGGTCCGGGATATTTAAATCTTAGATTTCTGTAACTCTTCACTTGGAAAAGTGCTGTAGATTATTAGAAAGCAAAATATAGTGAAGATCTTAATATTCTTACCTCTCGGAATTTTGCATATCCATTCACGTTTGGAACTGCAGTGCAAGGGCAGCAACGTTTTATTTGCTTTATAAACAGCACAATTTCTTGCATCTTCTCCAAAATAAGTATTGTCGAAAAATGAAGAGACAACCTGCAGCAGATGAAGTTCGTTATTTCTTAATGATGATCCCCCACAAAACGTTTCAAAAGATCAAAAGAGACATCTCTGTAAATAAATCACCACAGACTTCTGGAGGAAGCTCAAGAAATGTCTGGATAAGATTGCAGTTAAAGATTGGTCCACATTTGTGAAGAACAAACTAACCAAACTAGCATTTTTCCTTAAAGATGCTTTTTTTCTTAAAAAGAGGCAAGCAATTCCTTTCTCCAAAAGGAACAAATCAGACCCAAGCTTCTGAACTTTCACTGTTGTCTCACTGGCCACAACAGGCTAGCTCTGGTACCCAGGGACCCTGGGTAAACTTCTGGAAGGCTCTCATCTGTCAGATTTGGGTCTCATCTGTGATGTAGATTTCTTTTGCATATACACTAAGATTTTAGTCTTTAATCACCAAATTCTAAATTATCACTAGCTTTAATTGGGAAACTATCCAACGCTTTCCATGTTTGGTCATGTAAGGGAGATGTTAAATAAAAATTTGATCTTCTCAATGATTTAATGGCTACCTGACAGAAGAGTGGATGGACCACAGGTAAAAACGGAGCAAAACTTTGGAAAAAAGAGTATATATGAAACATTTATACTCCTCCTCAAACACGTACACAACTGCTCAACAACTCCTCTAACTTAAAAATAAGTAAGCTCAGATTCAGACAATAGTGGGAGTTTGAAGATTTGTTTTGTCCTGTAGGGAGTTGTAGTGAGCAACTCCATGCACTGCTTCATGGCTTTATCTCTGAACCAAACTGTCTATTCCTCTCAATCACTAATAAGATGGTTTTACTAAAACAAAAGGAAGCATTCTTAACCTTTACATAAAATCACATTTTATTTTCCAGGGGCCACACTGACATTAACCACCCAGCTGTGCCATGTGGTGTCTGCCATTTATGCTGCAGGTGGGCCTTGCTAAGTTCCTTTTGCTCTCTGGGCCTCAGTTTCTTTAATAGCATAATAGATGGAGGGGGTGGGTGATCTCTCAGGTCTCTTCTTACTCTCGGGTCCTGATACCCTTCTCAGAGAAGCAGTGGTGGAACAGAGGTGGAAATATTATATATATATATACACATACATATATATATATGAAATGTATATATATGTGTGTGTGTGTTATATGTTTAACTATTATGTCCTTGTTATTTTTGTTTTCCACATATAGTTTTCCACAGTTCCTTTCCTTGCCATAAATTTTCTTTAGTGGGGCTAGAGACCATTTTTCTCTATTGATCTTCACTATTTCTAAGTTTGGCTGCTGATCTTTCCCAACTAAGAGATATAACAACATGGTGTTGGAGGCCTGGGTCTCCTATGCATTATTTTAGGCAAACTCTTTAAGCATTCTAATAACCACTGCACGGAATCATTATAAGGGTGAAATGAGATCATGCAGCAGGTCGTTCAACCCTTGTCTGCAATATAATTTGGGCTCAATAAATAGGAGCTTCATTAAGTGCTCACTGCAGTCTCTTGCTGGCCTCCTACTTCACCGGTGTAACTGAATACATTGATTTTGCATGTGTCCTCAGATGGCTCTCATTTCAATCTGGGATACGGCTTCCATTTTTTCCCCTATCATCTTGAGGAAAATAGGAGAATTCCTCATTGCACATGAAAAAAAAAAGTCAGAGTGACTTCCATTTTTCCTTCACAGAAGTTTTTACAAGTATGAGGCTGAAAGGAAAGCAAGTTTTTTTTCCCCCCCAAATGAATAACTTGCTCTGGTTGAGAAGGAGATGGTATTTCTAAGGCTGACATTTCTGTCCTTTTAGAGATAAACCAAAATTGTTCTTTTCATTGTGATCTAGACAGGGGTCCCAAGTTCCTATAATTAGATGCTCAGCTAGAGAGGGAAGGTGGAGTAAAGAAAGTCTAATATTATTTTAAACAAAGTTGCTTCTTTCTCAAGACTCTTCACATGGGAGATAGTTTGGGGGGTTTTTGGAGATTTTGATTCCTTTCCAGGATGAGATCCTACAGCTAGCCTCAGAACTATGTGGTTAGTGAGTGTTTCTCAGGACTTTGCAGAAATAACTACTATGGTACCAAGATCTGGTACAGTTTTTGATCTCGGTCTGAGTCACAGGAAATACAGTCATTATTTCCAGGTTCTCTTGGTTGGTTGACCAAGGTGTTCCAGGGCCCCCTGTTTTGAATTCACTTCCTTGTCTTTAGTTTGGAAAAACTTACAGGAGTCCCATCAGCCCACTCCCATGAGCCAGCATTCAGTGGGTTTCTTTTATTAAATCCAATCCAGAACTGCCTTTCTTCTGTCCTGTGACGAGAAAACAAACAAACAAACAAATAAAAAAACTTGGCTCTTCCTACTGAATTCACAACATAATGTAATAGGCTCAAGAAATATTTTAAAGTATTTATGTGCACAGGAAAGAGCTGATACTCCTGGCAGGATTGATCAGCCAGCAAACATTTATTGAGCATTTCCTATATGCAAAACCTGAGCTATGAGATGAATGTAGAGAAGATTAGCCTGGCTTCTTATTTCTCCTGGCTTGTATGGTGTGCTCACTGGCGACATTCAGTTGGGGGAAAAATTAACCTATACTGAGAACACTGCTTTCTCATGGTCATTAGGAGTGGCAACACATTTTAAGCAGGATAAGAACACATGAATGCAAGTTGGTAAGAAATTTTGGATCGCCTTTTTCCCTAGAGGACTTTTTACTACTTTGCTATGTGTATTTACCACTTTCCCATGCTTTGATTCGTTGCTTTTTTGTCAAATGTTCATGTATTCTTTGGAAGTTAATTACAATCACTCCCTCTAATAAAAGGTACACACGGATTTTGGTTTTTGTTTTTTCAGTTCCCAACGTAAATAATTTTGTAGCAAATCAGTCTGAGGCATAGAAGATTAACTTCAGTAGTCACCACTGGGTCAGACTTGGCAAGAATCCCCACATAGAACCATCTTTCCTCCAATTAGGCAGAGGACAAATACATCAAACGACAGAGTACTCAATAAATCAACCAATAAAGTCTAATTGTACAATGAACCATCTCAGTAAGATAATTTTCTGAGAATAATTTGGAGAATTAAAGATTTCAAAGATTCAGAAGTCATGACAGATGCTTTATTTTCGTTAGTGCAATGAAGCAAGCCTATTCTGAAACATCCTCTTCTCAGCTATGTGAGCTATTGTGCCTGAACAACACAAATGAAAGTAAAATGTGACTTAGAAATCTGTCAGATCATTGGGGCCCAGCTGGTGACTGCCATGATTGCAATTTACAGTTTGCAAGGTTGTGGAGGGGAGAGTGCTGCCTTAAGGTTAAGCCAGGTATCTTAACATCCATGACCTAGGCTGGGAATTCATATCACTCTCCTGCCTTGAGAACTTTTTATTTCTTTCCTGACTGAATTCAGAGTTCTACATTTTTCCTGAAATGTATTGGCTCCTAAATGGTATTAATTTTCTCTTCATCAATTTTCTGTAATTGTATAATTTTTAATAATTTGATAAATAATAAAATAGAAATTTAAAAGCAGTGCCGTAAGAAGAAGCATGCATGCTACTATGAGAACTGGTTTATTTGCTATAATCAAGCATGAGATTTTGTTAAATTCCTGGCAGTCTGGATACAAAGTAATATAGCTTTTCTCATTAAGTGCTAAAGATTAATAATTTGATAGATGCTTGGCATTAAATTCCACAAGAAATTTCAAGTGTGAAAACTTACATAAATAGAAATGACAGAATGATATTTGATTTTATAGCAAATTTGGAAGCAGTCTGAGTGTGGTTATTTCATATAGCAAACCTCACTATACTCAAGTATGAAAGGATGTTTTGCAAGGGGCTAAAGTCATGAAGCAAAGTTACAACTTAGGATGATGGAGACTATCCCATATCCCTTAAATCTGTGGCCCCACACCAGACTTCTAGTCCAATAATCAGGAAGCTTCTTGAACTTTTCTTCAGTTTCAGATAATCTGACTCAGCAGTCCTGGCATGAGACCAGAGTGCTCTGTGTTAAAAAGTGTCCCAAGTGAGTGTGAGAATCAGCCAGATTTGGGAAATATGGTTTAGGTCAGCATTTCCCACAGAGACTAGCAGTTCCATAGGATGTTGATAAGTGTCCTCAAAAAAAGAGGCTTGTGGTCAAAGAAAATGCTTCCTTCTAGAAGCCTTTACAATGCTAAAGCATATGGCAAATATCCAAGTTTGTGCCTTGTTTTGCAAACATTTGACACTTTTCCCCAACAGTACTCTATAAGACTCACATTGGGAGGTATTGTCAAAGTCTCCTACTGTTAAGGTCATTACTGTAGAGACTAGAGATGAATAATTTGATAGATATTGTGTATTAATCTTCTTTTGGAGTGTCCTAGAGGAAACTTATGGGGAAGGCCAGGATTTTCCTCAAAAAATAGTTTGGGATTTTCTCTGTAATTCAGGCAAGTGTTTCATTGAGACTCTAGATTTCCAGAGCTTGGAGCATAGTACCTGGTGTTACATTTGTTTTTATTAAATAAATATATGGAGCCATGGAGCCATACTGCCTTGGGGCAGGATTTTTGTCTGTTTTGTCTATTACATTCTCTAGATAGCTCTGCATATAAAAGTACCCCTCCCATAGAAGATAGTCCAAAATTGTATGCTAACTGACAAGAACACTTTAGAGAAAGAAGCCAATGGATGAGAAGATTCACTAAAAGAGAACATAATGGCTGTCTTCAAATATTCAAAAATACAGTCTACTTGATCTGTATTGCTCTGGCTACTAGAAAGTTGGTCTTTGAAACCAGCCTCCAACAATGGAATGGATTTTCTCCCAAATAAGGAGCACTCTGAAAGGAATTATGCAGATAGTAGGTGACCACAGGAATATAGTGGAAGGAATTTCTTGCACTGGGTAAAAGGTAGCACAAGCCTTTTACATTTCTTCAAATTTAAATTAAATTGATTTTCTAATTCCATGTAATTCAAGATTCTGAAACTCACAAGATCGATACTGACAAGTGAATGCCTGTTTCCTCAAATGTTAAATTAGGACCTGGATTGAATTTTTTTTTTTTTCCAATCAGTGGGACTTTTTTTTTTCCCCAAACAAAATCTTACATGGACTCGTATTTTATACAAAATAAGCAGAAATGGAGCTGGTGATCAGTGATGGAATTAGGGCCTCTGCCCACTTGGTCCCCTCCTGGTCTTGGGGTTCCAGGACTCTCAGGATCCTCAGACAACACTTTGAAAATCATGGGGTTAGATCGTTTGAGTTTGGCAGAAAAGCTCTAAAATTCTGATTTGAGGTACATAGAAAAGATTTCAAATATCAA
>ML106601.1:0-45480 GCA_003697995.1 Taxidea taxus jeffersonii | reverse complement strand
GGAGCCTGCTTCTCCCTCTGCCTCTGCCTGCCTCTCTGTCTGCCCTCTCTCCCTCTCCCTAAAAAAAAAAAAAAAAAAAAAAAAAAAAGTATCTATCTATCTACCTATCTATCACCCATCTATCTATCTACCTGTATCCACATACAGGCACACATAGAACTGTGGTTAAGTTAGGCAGAGCTATGTTATCAGTTCTGTCTAATGACACTTGAATGGAAGAGACACATGTCACTTCAGGACCAAAGTAATTAAGTGCTGTTGCTTGACTCCCCGGTCATCACATGACTTCTTCTGTCCCAGAGATCATGGAGGCGTCTTTTGAGGAGGAGCCTCCAGCAGCCCAGATCCTGGAATCATTACAGTGAGCATTTTGGACACATGCAGCATGAATGAGAAATAAATCTTTCTCATTTGAAATCACTGCCATTTGGGGCTTCTTTGCTTAGTCTGGCAGTTTTCAACTGGGGGTGATTTTGCTCCCAGGGACCAAGTTTTTGCAATGCCTGGAAACGATTTAAGTTGTCACGCTCTGGCTGCTAAAATTACCAGTGTCAAATCCATCAGGACATGCTGGAATTTTGTTATTCCACTCCACGTTGTCAGAGCCTCTTATTAAAATATTTCTTGTAAGAACTCCGACTTCAGCTCTCGCTTCGAACAGCATTCCATCGGGGAGTGTGACAATGATTCCTAAGTGTGTGTAATTCAGTGGATCAGTTAGCATTATCTCCATGCCATCATCAGAGACAGATGCGATGGTCCTTTTCTCATTCTCTCCTTGACTGTGTCTGTAAAAATTTTAACACAAAAACTTTCAAAATGAATCTAAATCAACATAATCTTGTTTTAGTGCATTTGGTCTTACGGTCTTTGAACACTTCATCTGTAAAATAGGACATTTTAAAATGTCACATAATATTCTGAAGAGGAATTTGAAAATGGTCTCTAAGTCTTTCTTAGAGTAACTGAATAAATTTTACAAATGCATTTCAATTAAATCAGTATTTTCCAAGTGCTACCGTTGTTCAGAGAACTGTACTAATTCCTATAAAGTATGCAAAAGAACTATTCACTTATAGCTTTGAAGATCACAACCAGTGGTTCTCAACTGAGGATGATTATATCCCCCCCATGAGATACTTGGCAACACCTGGACACATTTTTGCTTATCACACATCAGGGGGTGCTACTGGCATCTTGTGGGGAGTGGCCAAGGGTTTTAGAAACATCCTACAGTACACAGGCAGCCCCACACAACAAAGACTTGTCAGGTTCAATGTGTCAACAGCACTGAAGTTGAGAAACCCTCATAGAGGAAGTCACTGCAGGGTCCTGAGGAGGGAAAGAAAGGACTGAGGTAAAGTTTTAGAGGTCTCATTTCTACTACTACTTCTCTCTCTCTCTTTTTTAAAGATTTTATTTATTTATTTATTAGACAGAGAGTGAGAGAGGGAACACAAGCAAGGGGACTGAGAGAGGGAGAAGAAGGTTTCCTGCCAAGCAGGGAGCCCACCACGGGGCTCGATCCCAGCACCCTGGGATCATGACCTGAGCTGAGGAGAGACACTTAACCACTGAGCCCCCCGGCATCTACCACTTCTTCAGTAGACCTCCACATCCAGCCACAGCCAAAAGATTTATCCATTCTGTAATACTCATTCACGTATTTCATTGTTCAGCAAACATTTACTGAATGTCCCACTTGTTTTCTAGGCACAGAGCTAAGGAGGCCAAGTAGAAAGCGCCCTGACTTTCAGGAGACTGTGTCAGTGCCCAGTGGTACATTATCTGCTACATTACGGGTGCTGCAAAGGAAGTAAGCTCAGGGGAGTCATTTCTGAGTCTTCCTGACATTCCTTTTTGACCCTTCTCTCCCTTAACAAATCTTTTTCCTCTCTTAAATAGAAGTTCAAATGACAGGGTCACATGGGAACTAGGTAAAAAGTTACCTCTCTCGACTTTCCCAGCCCTTCCTCTGGGTTCCCAGCACATTCGGCCCAAGGCCCTGTCAGGGCTCCCTTTTACCACACTGCGGTCGTCTGGCGTCTGCTACCGCCAGCCTGTCTGCTCCCCTGTCCTTTCCCGCTACCCAGAGCCTCCTCCAGGGAAGGCCCCTAGGGATCAAGTCATTTTGTAGGCTGAGCACTTACTACAGTACCAGACAACTCTCTAACAGTGCGTGACGGAGTCAACGAATTAATGCAGAGTGGATTTGTGAGGGGGAGAAAACAAAGGAATGGAGCGTGGATAGGAAGTGATGTCATATTCCAGGTGTGAAGGACAGAGTCTAAATTAAACTGAGAGCAGGGAAAGACGCAGGAAGAGACGTTGCAAGGGCAGAATCCAAAGAACCTGGTGATGGGTGGGAAATGAAGGATGCTGGTAGTCAGAAAGTCACCGAGAAAGGTTTTGTGAAGATCGAAATTAGCCTATAGGGGTTTAAGGGAAAAAATGGTAACAAAAATGCAATGAAAAAAATGGGCATAATATTAGGTAATTTATTATATATATATTTTTAAAGACAAAATGGATGGCACAGTCAGTTAAGTGTCTGACTCTTGGCTTTGGCTCAGGTCATGATCTCAGGGTTGTGAGATCAAGCCCCGAGTCAGGCTCTGTACTCAGCACAGAGTCTGCTTGTGACTCTCTCTCCTTCTCCCTCTACCCGTGCACTGCCTCTCTCCTAAAAAAATAAATAATAATAATAATAATGAATCTTTTTAAAATTTTAAAAAATAAAAAGATAAGATGAAAGTGGCTAGAAAGAATAGGAGAATAAAGTTGTTTTTCATGATAGTAAGTGGATGGAGAAACCCACAAGACCTAAAGATCCAGGTAAGGAATTGGGAAAGGAAGCCAGGGGGAGTTGAGGATGAAGGGCACTTGAGCTAAGGGTGTATCAATAGTACAGGATCCCACTGGTGGTATAGAAAAGGGGGTTAGGCTGGCCTCTCCCAGATTCTCTTGGATTCAGATGATACAGAGATTTCTTTAGAGAAGAAAGTTCTGCAAAGCATCTTTTATGTTATGTGCACCTAGAAACACTTTTCCTTCCTTTGTAATAATATCTAACATTTATTTTTAATCTAACATTTATGTAGCACTTCCTTTGAGCCAGTTCCACTCTAAGTGCTTATACATACTAACTCATTTAATTCTTACAATAATTCTGAAATAGATACAAAGAGCATTCCGGTTGTACTGAAGCACAAAGAGCTGAAATAATATGGCTGCAGGACTGGTACATGGTCTTGCTGGGAGGTGGACCCAGGCTGATCAATTTTAGAAGGAGTATTCTCGACCACTTACTTTGCAATTTCTCAGATATGACTTACAAATGAAATAGTGAACAGTGAGTTAAGTTTGGTGGGAAATCTCTTAATTTTTGTTTCTTAAAACTAGATATCCCTCAGCTAAATTCTAAACTTACCCTCTTATAGGAAAGCTATAAATGAGAATTCTCTATTCTATTAGTAAGCCCTGTCATTTTGCTGCTTTTATTTTGCCATTATGTAATTAAAATTTCTTCCAAAGGCAGAAATAAAAGGGCACTTATAAAGCTAAGTATATATTTAACTCTTCCTAACATCTGCAAGTCTATTTTTAACTTGGAAAATGGCAAACTCAAAATGCCATCTTGAATTTTAATTCTAAATTGAGTCACAACCTTAACATAATTTAGCTGTTTCTTATCATAAATTACTATTTGTTACCTGATAAGAATAACCATATCCAATTTTGCTATTACCCATAATTTGAATAATAAAGCAAAAATAAAGCTCCTCTTGCTCTCTTTCCTCACCAATATACTTGGTGTAGCTATGTAACTTTTGTTCCTTTTATTTCTTTCTTGTTAATACATATAATTAAACAGAAATTAAAGGTCATAAGCCATTTCAATTGTAAAATGTCAGACATGTAAAAGGTCATGTTAATCATCACTCATTCTATAATAATTTCTTCTCTTTGATTCGATTCATTACTAACAATTACTCCATAGGAACCACTGCCAAGACTATAAGATATGAAAGAGTTCACTAGCTGCTTTCAACCCCCAATAAAGCCATTCATTTACATTTTTGCATTCATTAATGGATTTAGCTAAAGCTCTAAGTCAGAAATTCCTTTTTTTATCAATTATTTTTATTAACATTTAATGTATTATTTGCCCCAGGGGTACAGGTCTGTGAATCATCAGTCTTACACATTTCACAGCACTCACCATAGCACATACCCTCCCTGATGTCCATAACCCAACCGCCTTCTCCATACCCTCTTCCCCCCAGCAACCCTCAGTTTGTTTTGTGAGATTAAGAGTTTATGTTTTGTTTCCCTCCCGATTCCATCTTGTTTCATTTTTTCCCTTCCCTACCCTCCAAACCCTCCACCTTGCCTCTCAAATTCCTCATATCAGGGAGATCATATGACAATTGTCTTTCTCTGATTGTAAGTCAGAGATTTCTAAATGACTTTTAATAGCAGAATGCTTTTTTCAAACAAAATCTTATGTGAGAATCTACCCGTGAAAAACATTTCGTTAGTATAAATTTTATAGTTCCAAATTTCTACTTTTCCTTATTGTAAATTAATCAACAAAAACAACACACTGGTGTTCAACCCAATGTAAACACTTGGCAAACAGGTTCTTGGCTGTTCCTATTTCTTCATTACAGCTTTCAAATTTAAATCAGGTAGTTGTGGATCTTCTGAACATCCCTCTTTTACATGGTCTAACAAATCTCTGTCCTAAATGAGGATGATCCCGCCCAGAAGATATCATACCTGTGACCTGTGCTTGCAATCACAATCTTATCTCCTGGCTTCCAAGTTACTGCTTCTTGTAAAATCAAAGTTCTTTCCCCCGCCTTTGCAGTTCGAGCCAGACGAGTCCAGATCACAGACACGGGCAGACCTGGAGCCAACACACACACTGAGTGTTTCTTAAAGATGCATAGTGAGACGAGCTTTATGCATTTTCAATATTTGTCTGGATTGAATAAATTTTGGGAAGGCTCATTTGACCTTAGTATTTTATAACTTTCTCGAAAAAGAAAAAGGAATATTTAGAATGCTTGCTTTAAAAAAGTAACAGCTAGGTTTATGATAACATATGTGGGTCTACAGAACTAAAAAAAATCTGCCTGCAATGATATACCCCACGTAAAACAACCTTCTTAATAGGAACACAATATAAACGTGGTGTGATACTATTACTAAAATGGGCAGAGGCCTATTATCTTTGCCACTGTTGATAGAATTCACTTAAATTGGTAATCTAGAGACAAATGAAATGTGTAAATTTCTGAAAATTACATTATGATGTTTATTTAGCACAAGGCAGGACAACAGTTATCATCATGATAGGGATGCTTATACATTCTAAATTTATAAGAGAAACAGATTATTGTAATATAGAAGACTTTAATATAAAAAGGATTCACACCATGCTTCCTTTAAATAAGTAATCCTGATACCTCAAACATGACCATAATCATTTTTATTTGCTGATACCTTTCCAGAATACACTTATATATAAGTACAACTATAAACTTATATTTTAGAAACAGCCTATTTTAAAATATAAATATAAGAAATTAAAATCTTCTGCTTCCAGACTTAATGCCCTTTTTATATAGAAAAATGAATACAATAAACAATCACTATGCACAAAGTGCTAAAATGGGCAAAAGGTGCTATGGAAACACATGGAAAGGAGTAAGCAGAAGGGTGTAGAGAAGACCCAGAAGGGCTTCACCAGGAGTGACCTTGGTTATGAGTCTTGGTAGTCTGAGGGGCTGACCCGCCTTGGATAAGAGGAGGGCAGAGATAAAGAGGGGACACATAAACACAAGTTTTCATTTAGAGAGAATAATCAGGAGAATCATCCTCTGGTTTTCCAGCTAGTATCTCCTGAACTAATTCCCCAAGTTCTTTTGGCTGCCCTACCATGCAGATCCAGGGTTCCCTCTCGCACAGCCAGAGTTTTGGCGCCATATACTGGGAGCTCAGGAGATCGCAGATGTCCATGCAAAGTAATGACTGCCCTATGTTGAAATGGGGATGCTTCTGTCCCAATCTGCAAGGGATTTCACAAGCACCATTTAAAAAGTTAAAACAGTACGGAGGTTCCTCAAGATGTTAAAAATAGAGGTACCCTATGACCCACCAATTGCACTACTGGGTATTTACCCCAAAAATACAGATGTAATGAAAAGAAGGGGCACATGCACCCCAATGTTCATAGCAGCAATGTCCACAATAGCCAAACTGTGGAAGGAGCCGAGATGTCGTTTTTTTTTTTATAATTTTTTTTTTAGATTTTTATTTATTTATTTGACAGACAGAGATTACAAGTAGGCAGAGAGGCAGGCAGAGAGAGGGTGAGGAAGCAGGCTCCCGGCTGAGCAGAAAGCCGGACGCGGGGCTCGATCCCAGGACCCTGAGATCACGACCTGAGCCGAAGGCAGAGGTTTAACCCACTGAGCCACCCAGGTGCCCATCGAGATGCCCTTTAACAGATGAATGGATAAAGAAGATGTGGTCCCTATATAATGGAATATTATTCAGCCATCAGAAAGGATAAATACCCACCATTTGCTTTGACATGGATGGAACTGGAGGGGATTATGCTAAGAGATGTAATCAAGCTAGAGGAAGATAATTATCATATGGTTTCATTCATATGTGGACCATAAGCTATAGCATGGAGGACCATAAGGGAAGGGAGGGGAATCTGAAGGGGGAGAAATCAGAGAGGGAGACGAACCATGAGAGACTATGGACCCTGGGAAACAAACCAAGAGTTTCAGTAGGGAGAGGGTAACAGGGTGAACAGGGTGATGGGTATTAAGGAGGGCATGTGTTGTGATGAACGCTGGGTATTGCATGTAACTAATAAATCATAGAACACTACATCAAAAACTAATGGCATACTATACAGTGGCTAACTGAACATAATAAAAAAAATTTTTTTTTGAAAGTTAAAACTCAATATCCACAATTCTAACCACTCAAAAGTCATCCTTTCTTTTGAGAAACTGACTGGTCAATTATCACTACCTTTCTTATGAAAGACAAAGCTTTAATCTCTAGACAGCCACGTACACTATGTCAGATCTTTGGAAAGAATACCGATTGACTCCAGCCACATCTCAGAGCTATTTTTTTTCCTTGTTCTATTTAAAATTCTGTTCTATGACAATACACTTTATCTTTCCATTAAAGGCACAAGAATACGCTGGAAAACTTTTCCCCAGAAAAAGGATTTTAGACTAATAACAGAGACCTACATAAAGATAAATTTATGAGAGTTTGTTATAATTATCCATTTTACAAATGGCATTTTACAAAGAAATGGAGAGAGGTTTTGATGATTATATATCAGGTTCTCTCATATACCTGAAGAATGCCTCCATCTGTGATTAGAATATTTTCTGCTTGCAATTCAATGTCAGCTTCATCAAATATTAGACTCCCACCTATGAACCATATAATTTTGAAATACAACACAAGGAAAATTATCATTAAATGCTATTTATTAAATTATACATAAAAATTGAAATTCTTATTCTTATCTTCTTACATTATGCATGTTACTTAACTTCAGCTCTTTGGCAACATAAAGTATAAAAACTTTACATAAGACTCAGGAGTTAACAGAAAATTAAATCCCTAGGGAGATAATTTTCCCTTGATCATTGTTATTTTCAGTGTTTTTAAAGAGTGCAGCTACATGAATTAAAGTTCTGTAAACACAGGGCCTCAAAATATAAATTAAGAACAAAACAGTTAAAATGAAAAAAAATGCACTTTTTATACAAATCATTGTAATGCTGACATTACCTCTGTACTTTTATCCACTAATCTACACTAGCAACACCCACAGCCTGATTGGCATTATTAAAGAATGTGCTAAGATATATTATTATGAGACTGATGTAAGTTTGTGAACAGTAGAACTTTACTTGCCCAAAGGTCCTATAGTTAGTTAATAACTCCAAATGACTGAAACACTATTATCTCAGAAGTTAAAACAAAAACAAAACGTAAAGGTCTTTGAGCAGCTAAAACCATTACGAGAAACTTTACACATGAAAGCCCAAAGCGTTTTACGCTTGCCAATCATTATTGCTTTACATGCAATTATACTAATTCTGTTTATTTAGTCTTTTATAGCAATAACAGAATACCAAGAAGCAGAGAGAACAACTACAATGAAAGCATGTTCAAAGGCAAAGGTGAGAATCACAACTGGCATCCAATGGGAGTCAGACGGTCATTTAGTATAAAATTTAGCAAATCTCCATAATTTTATAAGCCCTGGGACCCACTATACCTGTGTTTTTCTAAGAAATAATGTATTTCTAAGAAATACCATTCAGTTATGATCCACCACATGTAAATAGGCATACACACACAGAGACACACATTATTATTAAAGCAAAAGTTTCATAAAACATTTAAAAGATGCTTACCCATAAAAATGCAAGACACGCTGACATTTTTTTTCTATTTCCTTAAAAGATTCTGCTTACAACACACTAGACAATTGCATGCCACAAATAGATTCTAATGCTCAGTTTAAAGAACATAGTACTACACATTGCATTAAAAGCCTCATACCACTATAGATTTTCATAATCATGAGTTTTAGTTAAATTTAATTCACAAAAATATGCCATAGTCAGAATCTAACAAGCAGACTTTCAGAAACTTACCCTGAATAAGCAACATTTTCAGAATAGGTGTATTTTGATCCAGCAAAACTGTCTGTCCTTTCGTAATAACAACTAGAGACCCTTCCTCTGGGGGAGATTTTCCTCCCCATGAGAAGTTGGAGGACCAAGCATCAACATACAGGAAGTCAGAATCATCCTGTAATAAAACATGAGAGACTTTAAAATTCAGAGTTTTTATCAGAATTCTTCATTCAAGGACACCGGGGTGGCTCAGTCGGTTAAGTATCTGCCTGTGGCTCAGGTCATGATCCCAAAGTCCTGGGATCAAGTCCCACACCAGGCTCCTTGCTCAGCAGGGAGCCTGTCTCTCCCTCTGCCTGCCGCTCCCGCTCCTTGTGCTCACTCTCTCTCTGACAAATAAATAAATGAAGTCTTTAAAAAAAAAAAGAATTCTTCATTCAATTTCTCAAAAATGAAGAAATCTAAACCAGTAAACATTTTCATTAGAGATAAAGTATAATCTACTTTAAATGTTATAGCTGCCTATTGGTTTATTTCACAATAGCAATAAAGCGAAAAATCAATTACCAGTTGCCTCACAATCCAAAATAATTCAAAATCTAAAATCATAAATGTTAGCAATAAGCCACAAAAACATGTAACTTTAAATTTAGTACAGTTAAGGGCACCTGGGTGGCTCAGTGGATTAAGACTCTGTCTTCGGCTCAGGTCATGATCTCAGGGTCCTGAGATCAAGCCCTGCCATCAGGCTCTCTGCTCAGTGGGGAGCCTGCTCCCCCCCCACCTGCCTCTCTGCCTACTTGTGATCTGTCTCTGTGTCAAATAAATAAGTAAAATCTTTAAAAAAAAATAAATTTAGTATAGTTACATCTCAGTTATTTTTTTTGGAGACAGTAACAAGGTAAAAAGTCCATTACCAATTACTTTATCTCCCATAATGATGTTCTATTTGTCCTGCCCCCCTCCCCCGCTTTTCTATTGCTATGATTACTCTACCCAACAGCACTTTACCAGTCTGGCCATGCCAGTGCCTCTGATGTTCACACGCACTGGAGCTCGCCCTGAAGAGGTGTGGGCACTTGCCATACAGAGGATATATGTCTTGTTGGAATATTCAACATCACATTTGGCTTCAGCTATGGTGATGAGAACATCTTGCATGTTTTCACTGTAAAGAAAAAAAGGGGGAAACAAAAAAACTGATTTTTTTCCTCAAATTTCTGGGTCACATTGTCAAACACTATTACTGATATGTCTTATTGCAAAAATAAAGACCTTACTCATCAAAGTGCAGACTGATACTTTTTTCAACAGTAAGACTTCAAAGTATTTGTTGAGAAAAAATTAAACAAAGAGACTAAGAAGCCAAGAAATAAAATTGTAAAAATTAGCAGGCATTCCAGCATTGGAGGAGAATTGCCTGGGTTCAATTTATTGAGAGATTCTTTGTTTTTTAAGAGACTTTCAGGGATCCTTCTGTTTATGTGATATTCTCACCAGATTCAAAGACTTTGAAATTTAATATCCATGTAAAAATGTAAGCCCAGGGTCCTGAGAAACTATGTAGTTGAGGAATTAAAATTGCCTCCTATGATATAAATGATCTGGGGTTTTCAAGTCAGCCTTATCCATCTGAAGAATGATGACAGCGCAGTACATAAATTTGAGACAAATAATGAATATCTTTAGGAAGAAGGAATCTGCCCACTTATAGTGAAGTGGATGTGATGTATGAAAACATGTTTCATTGACCCAAAGAAGCAGATCACGGTTGGTGATGAGATGGTGAGGGAAGCATAACAAGATGTGATTTATTCTTGAGCTCTGACCAGGATCTAGGGCAAGTTATTTAACCTCTCTAATTGCAGTCTCCTAATCATGAAATGGGATACAAATATCTAAGAGGGTAAGGCAGGAAGTTTCCATGGGGTAAGAAGGTGTCTGACCCAGAGTAAGTCCTTGATAAATGTTGGTACTATGATGTGCCTCAAGCATGACTTTTGAGAGGTGGGTCCACATTACACGACCAAATTTAAGCACTGTTCTTGCACATGAGAAAGCAGGATCATGGCATGAGCTCGCACATTCGCACGGATGTATGTGTGTGGGAGGACAGTACCTGAAGCCTGATCCCGTGATTGTGAGTCTGGTGCCCCCTGCTGTACTGCCTCTCCTGGGACTGATTTCAGTGACGAGTGGAGTCAGTAATGTAGTATAGGTAAAAGGAGTCATGGACTGGGACAAATCCTTCCCATTGACCACACTCACTTCACAGGCTTGCTCGGGTCCTCTGCCTAGGAGAAGAGGATCGAACTGAGGATAGTTCTGCCATCAGGCTTTTATTCATTCCCCAAACTCCCAAACATTTTCCATAATATCTTCCTTTTCCTGAAATCACTTCCAATATACACAGGCTGTATGCCAAGTAATAAGGATCTCTAGCAATAGCCAAAACATCACAAAGTTCATGTACATTATCAAAGAGGGAAAAAAAAAAAACCCTTAGATCCTCCCTTGAACCTCTTATTGCAGACAATTCTGCAAAGTTCCCTGCGTGGGGTTCCAGCCCGAGAGGATACAACACTGCAAATCAGAGCAGGAAAGGAGGAAGAACTACACAGGCATGCAGTGAGGAGTGACAGCTGGAAGCAAGGTACGAGATAGAAAAAGCACAGACACCCGGGACGAAAGTGTACAAAGAAGCAGCAGAGATAGTGTTAAGACAACCCCAAAACCTCGACAAATCTTGACAGCACTGCTGCATTTCTTAAAAAATCAGCATATAAAGTGATGTTCAAATGATAAATAAGCTCATTCACAAAATGTTATATTTCCTTCAATATTCTTTGTTTAAGAAGTCAGAAAAGAGGGGCCCCGGGTGGTTTAGTCATTAAGTGTCTGCCTTCAGCTCAGGTCATGGTTCCAGGGTCCTGGAATCGAGCCTGGCATCAGGCTCCCTGCTCAGTGAGCCTGCTTCTTCCTCTCCTCTGCCTGCTGCTGCCCCTGCTTGTGCTCTTTCTCTGTCAAATAAATAAATAAAATCCTAAAAAGAAAAAGGGGGTGCACCTGGGTGGCTCAGTCAGTTAAGTGACTGCCTTCGGCTCATGTCATGATCTCAGGATCCTGGGATCAAGCCCTGTGTCAGGCTCCCCGCTCAGCAGGGAGTCTGCTTCTCCCTCTCCTTCCCCTTCTGATCCCCAGCCCCCACTCATGCTCTCTCTCTCTTTCAAATGAATAAATGGAATCTTATTTTTAAAAGTCAGAAGAGAAGTAAAAATGTTTAGAAAAGCTTCATTACATTTTCTTAAAAAATGCATATAAACCATATCTTTTATTCACCTAGGGCATTCCTTTTGGTTCTTAAATTTCACTGGACAGTTAAAATTTGTTGTACACTTAAAATGCCAGTTTAAAATGCCAACTATTTAAACTTCACAATAACCCAAGAATTAAACTGAAACAGAGGAGTTTAGTTACTTAGCTGGGATGACATAATAAGTAGCAAAATAAGATGCCAGGGCTCCTGAGAGTCTGGGCTCTTTATCCACTAAATAATAAGAGTAATAGTAATAACAGCAGCAAATCACACATCATGTTTCAGATATCATTCCATCCACTTTACATATATTAACTTATAAAATTTCACAATAATCCTATAAAGTAGGCAAAGGTGATCTCACTTTACAGATGAGGAGACACTGAGGAACAGAGAGGTTGAGTAACCTATCCAAAGACACAGCCTGGGTTTGAATCTTGGCCATGTATTAGCAAAGCTTACATTCATAACCATGACACCATGCTATCTTTAATGGAAATTAAGAGTTCAACAGGAATTGAATATGTGTTCTCCATTTGGCATGCTCTGCTTGTGTGATAAATTGAAAAACTCCAATTTATTATAAACAATTCAGCCAAGCCCAAATGTTATGAATCTTGAAAGACATAAAAACCTAAGAAACAAAGTTCTAAAGACATTGATTAAAGCCAAGATAGCCATAAAGGTGATTCAATTGCCCCCCAAAACATACAAACTTGGAAGAAGAAATTCAGACTCTGATTTCTTTAACATTAATCATTTCTCAAAGACCGCCATTCTTTTTTCTGACTACTCACCATCATTATGTGGAATTTTACATAATAGTCTTGTGCGATCGGATTTAAGCCTGTCAACTGCACATTCTGAGCCACACACCAATATAGTTGAGATTTGTGGATTAAACCCAGTGCCCGTCACAGTCATGGTCTGACCACCACCAAAGCTCCCTAGGGAAGATATACAAGAGGGAAAAACATAGCTAATGAAAAGAAAACCTCCTCTGTGTATTTGTTTTAAAACCTGAAATGGAAGTAAGTTACCCTAAATGAAACAATTCTTAGAACTGAAGTCATATAGTATATTACACTGTACTATATTAATGCAATAGATTGTCTTCTGATTGTAGTATTCTAAAACCTTTGCCTAATAAATGTTACGCCCCATCATTTATTTAAACTACTTCTAGGAGCTAAAACTTTATTTAAGAGAGATGTTAAAAAGAATTTCAGAGTAGTCAAAACATAAACGTAAAATTACTATTTAATTAGGGGTACACTGGTTATCCTTTCTTAAGGTTTTTAACCACTAAAATAATTTTCAAATAGAAAAAATACCTATCTGTGTATTTGTAACTATAGGCCAGTGATGTCTAAACATGAATTTATACAAAAATTTCACATATAATCTAGACATTTTAAGTAGGATCAAATTTAAAGTTAATTATGTAACACTAAAGAAATATAGGCCACAAGTAAATATTTCGAGAAGATTCACTGATACACATGCATGCTTATTTGATACATAAATAAAAATATTTTTAATGTATTATAGGAGCTACAAATTTTAGCAGTGTTTGAAGAATTTTTTTTTCTAAATAAGGTTAAGTGTTTACTGAAATAATACAGAATATTTATATTCATGCCTACCTTGGCTTGGGTGAATACTTTGAATAGTAAGTGGGTACTCAAATACAACCATGGACACAGCAAAACCTTTTGTCTTATGATGCATCATAACAGGAAAAGTGCCCCCAGCATGATCTTCAGTGATGCACTGCAATACACTGTCATTGACCATGGTTACATTACATGGAATCTTGTCTATCGTCACCAAAATGTCCAAGATATCGGTACCAAAATTAGATCCAGTGATTTGAATTTTGGTTCCTGGTGGACCTTTAAAAAAAAAAAATCTAAATTCCAGTACTTATACATGCATTTATAGATACACCTAATTACTCTCATAAACAAAATAATACCCAGTATTTCAAAGCTAATATAAGTATTAGCAAAACACAGAATTTGGCTATACCATATGTTACAATCTACAGCATATTTACAATAAGTTATCTCAACATTCATTATTTCCCAGCCCTTTTGTCCATGTCACGGCATTGTTATTCTACTGTTATTGTTAATGTTAGTTCAGGCTAGTGGAGGAGGGGAAAAATGGGAAGAGAGACAACTTAGAATCCAGAAGTATGAATGTCTCAGCAGGAGTGATGAGTTGGAGTATATTTTAGGGATGGAGCTTACTATTTTTTATTTTTGGTACTTTCCTTCTATTGGCAACTCTTTTGAGGACAGATTAGTTTTCTTAAAAATTTTTAATATATATACTTGATAAATTGTGATTGGTAAATAATTAGATATAAGACAGTATATACAGAAATAAGGAATTAATTTAAAGAATTATAAGTGAATATTGATGTTGATGCCTTGAATAAATGTACATAGAAGAAAGTACTTCAGTTCTTCTGTTCCTTTCTTTCCCCCTTTGGACAAAACTGTATTGAGGGCATTAAATACAAAGAAATTTTTTCGTAGGTCTTCCAAATGAATACCTACATATGTAAATAATAAGTGAATAGGTGAATCAACCTAACTTGTTACACATACAGAGTCACCAAATAGTAGGTTGATTTTAATTCAAGTAGTAATAGTAAAAAGATCCATATCACTGACCGTAGTAAAGAGTACTGACATTTAAATTGTCATTTTAAAGACCACAGATATTTACAAGATTTTTTTTTAGGAATAGTTTTAAGATATGAGCCAAAATATGTGTCCTTAATTTTTTAAAATTTATTAACATATAATGTATTATTTGCCCCAGGGGTACAGGTCTGTGAATCATCAGGCTTACACATTTCACAGCACTCACTGTAGCACATACCCTCCCTAGTGTCCATAACCCAGCCACCCTATCCCTACCCCCTCACTCCCCAGCAACCCTCAGTTTGTTTCCTGAGATTAAGAGTCTCTTATGGTTTGTCTCCCTCCTGATCTACCTTGTTTCATTTTTTCCCTCCCTACTCCTCACGACCCCCCACCCTGACTCTCAAATTCCTCATATCAGAGAGATCATATGATAATTGTCTTTCTCAGATTGACTTATTTGCTTAGCATAATATCCTCTAGTTCCATCCATGTCATTGCAAAATGGCGAGATTTTGCTTTTGATGGCTGCATAGTATTCCATTGTGTGTGTGTGTGTGTGTGTGTGTGTGTGTGTGTGTGTGTGCGCATATACCACAGCTTCTTTATCCATCCATTCATCTGTTAATGGACATCTAGGTTCTTTCCATAGTTTGGCTATTGTCAATCCTTAAATTTTTAATTTTGCCTAGCATTTTCACCTTTCAAATGGAAGTGTTGTTCTAAGTATGATCTATTACCTTGTTTCCTTAGTAAATAAAACAGCTCAGTTCTCACTTGTCTGTAAGCCTTGTATCTTCAAATATGTTGTTTGAAAGACACATTCAAAGAAAGAGATGGAATAGAAATGGTTCATGGAAATAAAAACATATGCAAATATCCAGTTCACCATTTGCAATGATTACAAATATATGGGGGAAACTATGTCTTTGCTATTATTCATGATGATCAGAAATAGCATAGAATAATGACAAAAATTTAAGAAGACATCTCAGTCTGTTCTCAGCTTAGAAAAACAAGTTATGTTAAATCATTAAGTAAATCTTATTTCATAATACTTTTTTCTATCTGAATGGGCCAATTACCTCCTTAAAAAGAACTCTCTTAAATTAATGTTAGTATCCAATTATAGTTTCATGGAAATGAGATATACAGAAAAATTCTCAACGTTTAGTAACCTACATCTGAACTTTAACAGTTGTTTCCTATGCCATATCAACATTAATGACATAAATTAATTATCAATTTTGATTCATAGATATCCATCTATTTCTTCCTCATTTTGAAATTTAGATCAAGTTAATGGGGATTTTGTTTCAGAATAGAAGTTGGAATTTGACTAAAAATTTTATGCCAAGAATGTGCAAAAAATAATCACAAAATGGAAACTACACAGAAAAATCCCATGTATTAACTGGGTTAAGTGGATTGTCAAAAAACACATCTTAATAATCATTAATAAACATTATTCCAATTCTACACTAATAAATATTACTGATAATAACATATTGAGACAGCATATGGAAAGTATTGGAGTACCTGTATTTGGGACAAGTTCCCTGAGAAGTGGAGTATTTTCCAAGGCATATGTAAATGACAGAGGTGGATAAGCAACTGCATTAACAAAGATCTTCACACTGACCCTTCCAGCTGTCCCTGCTGCGGTACAGCAGTGGACTTCACTAGAGCTGACAGAAATAATTTCACAAGGTTCATCCCCAATAGTGACTGTGGTATTGCCTGGGTTAAAGCCATTTCCTGTGATCACTAATGTAGTTCCACCGGCAATGCTTCCAGAAGTTGGTGTGACAGACGCTACTGCGGGGCTGCTAACAGTAAGGTTTCCCAGAGCCAAGCCTTTACTTCCCACCACAACACTAAGAGAATGAAGTCCCGCAGGGAGAGGACTCACAAGAACAGTGATATTATTTTCATTAACATCTATTGCTCTGAACTGTTGGTTTCCAATGAAAACAGCAATGTCCTCCAAGATGGTGCCAAAACCTTCTCCTTCAATAAGAACTTTGACAGGTCCTTCGATAGAGTTTGGGAAGATTCTTGTCACTACAGTAGTGATGCTTTCTAAGTAGGAAAAGCTGCAGTCCCCCTGACACTGAACAGGCACTCCATGTACCAGGAGATCCACGTTCACAAGCTGTTGGGGAGCAGGAGACGTTTCACACTCGATGGCTGTGTAATTCACCGAGAGAACTTTACACGGAAAACGACCCATGAAGACTTCTACATCCACAGAAGGAACGGCAAACCCAGAGCCTTTTATGGTCACTCTTGTCAGTCCTGCAGTTGATCCTGCATGTGGCAACACCGTGTCCATGTTTGGCAAAAGTACAAACCGCCTATCAAGTTCGCTGGGCAGCGCGTTGATAGCCGTGCCCAGGTTGTAGACCGTTAATGTGACAATTTCCCTGATGCCAATATCCATTGAGTTCTGAGGGTCAATACGACATATAATGGAATTGTCACTACTTTCTTCTACAATACAGGGGTAGCTACCGATTGTAACCTAAAAGTAAAATGAAGATGGAAACAAGTCAATACCATCACTCTAGGGTGAACTTAAATTTTACAGTAACAACAACCACATTTTAAAAATTTGATCTTGTGCAAACTTTTTTATTCATAAAAATAATTTGGGGGGCTGATTAGGACATCTCTTGGATTAATCTTAAACCTAAATTATGGCCACACATGAACGTTCATAGCTACATTATTCATAACAGTCAAAAAAATGAAAACAGGGACGCCTGGGTGGCTCAGTTGGTTAAGCGGCTGCCTTCGGCTCAGGTCATGATCCCAGCGTCCTGGGATCGAGTCCCACATCGGGCTCCTTGCTCGGCGGGGAGCCTTCTTCTCCCTCTGCCTCTACCTACCACTCTGCCTGTGCTCGCTCTCTCTCTCTACATATATATATATATAACAAATAAATAAATAAAATCTTTAAAAAAAATGAAAACAATCTAAATGCCTATGACTGGATGAATACAATGTGTATATTATATAATGGAATATTATTTAGCCATAAAGAGAAATGAAGTACAAAGGGAGAGGTTGGAGGATAGGATAACTGGGTAAGGGGTGTTGAGAAGGGCACGTGTTGTGGTGAGCACTGGGTATCATGTGTAACGGATGAATCGTTGGGTGCTACATCAAAAACTAATGATGTACTATATGCTGCTAACTGAATATAATAATAATAGAAAAAATACTTAGGTGTTATGGGAAATGATTCTTCATCATACCAGGAGCTGCTGAATGCAGCAAAAAAAAAGAAAGAAAGAAAGAAAAAGAAAGAAAGAAAGAAAGAAAGAATTGAAGTACTGAGAAACATGGAATAACATGGCTGAACCTTGAAAACATTATGTTTAGTCAATAAAGTTGGTCACAAGTGACCACACATATTATTCTGTTTCTAAGAAAGTCCAGAATGGGCAAACCCATTAAGACAGAAAGTAGATTAATGGTTACTTAGGTCTGGGATGGTTGAAGAGATTGATGGTAATATCTAAGGGTTGGGGTTACTTTCTGGGATAACAAAAATGTTCTAAAATTGAATGTGGAGATGGATACACAACTCTATGAATATACGAAAGGCTACCAAACTATTCATCTTAAATGGGTGAATTGTATGGCATATGAATCAGACTGTAATAAAGCTGTTAGAACTTAAACTATGAGGTTATGGAGGTTATGGATGAAACATCTTCCTTTTATTGTAAAAAGGAGATCTTTGTATTCTTACCTTATTAGCACATGTGAGATTACTGAAGCCACGTCCAGTAATTGTTACCAATTCATTCAGTGTTCCAGCAGATGGACTAATGTTGTTTATAGTTGGTGAAAAACAACTTGAAAGCTCAAAGACCAAACCGTCTGAATTTTTAACCCTGGTATTGTTCAGGCCACACAAGGGTTCTGTTGCTAGGCAGCCTGCCACAGAGCTCCCCAAGTGCAAATTCACAGGTCCTGTAAGTCACGGATAAATATTCTAAAACAAGAACTGTTTTCAGATTACATTACTCTTTATTTTAATGATGGTGGTTTATATTCTGTTAAAAATTATTTTGGTTTTGTCTGAATGACAAGAGGGGCTCAGGCAGTTCAAAGGTGGTAAAGAGAGAAGAGTGAATACAAAAATTAATTTATTTTTCAATTTGTCTAAGCCAGGTCCTATGGGGAAAATAAAACAATAACATCACCTTGCATTTTGATATATTTTGAGGGGCACATACAGACTGTCAAAATTTCTTCATGCTACATCTCATCTGAGGCACAGAAGGATTCTGGGAGAATGGCAGGACAACATTAACATGGGCCTCATTTTATAGAATAGATTCTAGCCTCAGAACTGTCCAGGTCTGGGGTGCCTGGGTGGCTCAGTGGGTTAAAGCCTCTGCCTTCAGCTCAGGTCATGATCCCAGGGTCTTGGGATTGAGCCCCACATCGGGCTCTCTGCTCAGTGGTGAGCCTGCTTTCCCCATCTCACTCTGCCTGCCTCTCTGCCTACTTGTGATCTGTCTGTCAAATAAATAAATAAATAAAACTTAAAAAAAAAAAAAAAAAGAACTGTCCAGGTCTATCCAAGGTCATGTGGCTGGTCAGAGACAGAAGCAGGGTTATACCTAGTCATCTGCTTCCTACTCCAAAAAGGTCACATACACCCTAGGTCACAGGAGTAACAGGGTTTCCCTCTTAACCCTCTTACCCTGATCATATGTGGCTTCAGTGCTACCCACAAACAGGTGCAGGGGAATGTGCCTGGTTTCAGCTGGTGAAACATTAATGACTCCTTGGAGAAAAATGGAGTGAGCCTCATCAACGTACCCGCTGCTGTAATAATGGATTCCAGGTGAAGTAAACTGGTAAGAAAATGAACCTGCCATAAAATAAGATCGTACATAATAAACACAAGCAATTAATATAGCCTCCAAAAAAATTTCGAGTGACCATCCAAACAGGCAGGTGACAGGATTCTTATTTTTCATGCACGTGATATTTCGACAGGAAGTAGTAAAGAAATGACTCACTGACTATAAAAGAACTATCTTCTGTAATGAAATTACATTCCAGGAAGATCAAATCCAGCATTAATTTTTCTAGAAAATCATATCCAGTCTGGTATAACTCAACACATTTTAAAGAAAACTTCAACATGCAGTGAAAAACAAACAATACATTGATTTCATGAGAAAAAATTCAAACTGCTATAAATATAGAACTAAACATATAGTCTACCAGGCACACTTTCACTGAGTTGTCTAATTTGCTGATTCCAGTCAGTCGAAGCTCGTTACTTGCTACCAAGTTGATATGATTAAAACACATACTCCAATTTTCTTTGTATTTTGCTTATTTTGATATTTTTTTGAATTGGTTGATTATTCCAGAATAAATAAAGACATTTCTGAATCAGAAATCATCTCTGGTATATAAAATAACTTGCTTACATTCATTTATAATATTTTTATAAATTTGCAACATTTTTACTATAGCAATAAAATGCCAACTAAATTATTTGTGTATTTACACATATCATTTATGCAAAAGTATTTTAAATCTAAACAACATCTTTTTATTCTATCTAGGAAAGAGAAGCATGACACGAAATACAACAAATTTGAAACACACCTGAGGCAGATTTTTCTCTTCCATTTGTAAATCCTTTGCCATCATAAATTACACTTCCAGGACTGGATACAGAGAAAACCCTATATCCTATTCCCCTAAGAAATGGATGGGCTTGCCAGTGCCATGTCACTGTGTCTCCCACGGATACGTTTAAGACTGATGGTGACCAGGCATAACCTAATCCATGTACTGGAAGCAAGAATTGAGATATATATTTTTTAAAGGAAAAGGAATAAAAGTTCTTAATAATTCTCTTTGAAAGTATGGCATTCTAAATTTTTATGTGCATTATTTAAACATGTAACAAAAATAAACAAATAATGGAAAGTAAGGTAATGAGAAACTAAGGAAAAAATTAACCATACACCTCCAACACTGATCAAGAGACAATTTGAAAAAAAAATTGGAAAGTCAATAAACAAGTTGTTCAGAAAAATCACGTGAAATATTTTTAAAAGCTGTGATCAATTCTTTAAACATAAGAATTTTCTCAGGCATAGAGGTATACCAAAATCTATATAGCTTCAATTTGAATATTTATTTAGAAACCCATGGCCAATAATGAACTACCATAAGCTGGGAAGTTCTGTACTGCAATGAAACCTAATGAAACCTAATGGCAATTTCTCAACTTGCAAATTGCTGTCTAGCCGTGTAGACTCAAATCTACCACTGATTCATTCTATATATGCCCCCCTATGTCAAGGGGAGAAATTAGAGACAAATTATTGACAAGTTATAGAAAGACATAGAAATAGGTTTTCCTCTGAATATTTGAAGTATTAAATAAACAAAAATCAAATCAATTTCAGGGTAAAGTGCTTCCATTATTTATAATATATAAATATTGGCTAATACCTGAATCTTCTCCAGTATTGGTAATCCTGAATGTATTCCCTGTTGAATGAAGAATACATTTTATAACATTTTCTGATGATGAAATCACATCACAAGGGAAGGGCCCTAGAAAGAAATAAGATGGGGTAAAAAAAATTTTTCTCAAATATTTTTTGTAAAATATAGAGATGAATTATAATCAGTAAACAGTTAAGGCCCTGCATGGGGCACCTGGGTGGCTCAGTCAGTTAAGCATCTGCCTTTGGCTCCAGTCATGATCCCAGGGTTTTGGGATCAAGTCCCACATTGGGCTCCCTGTTTGGTGAGGAGTCTACTTATCCCTCTCCCTCTGCCTATCCCTACTGCTCATGCTTCTTTCTCTCTTTCTCTTACTCACTTTCTAATAAATAAAATAAAATCTTAAAAAAACACACAAAAAACAATTAAGGTCCTGCAAAACCCCCACGTTACCTAGTAGAATCTCTTAACACTTTTCTAATAGTTATCATCTTTGAGTACTGATTATTTTTAGAATGACTTTTCTTTTTAAAGTGTTTTATAGACATTAAATATAAATATTTATTTATTGAAATCAAAAGCAATTATTCGATTTCTCTTTACAACCTTAACCAAAGACACTTAACCTTTTATACGTTAATAACAAAATAAAGCTTCCATGATTGAAAGTATTTGTGTAATAACTCAGCACCTAAAAACACATCTTTTTTTATTCTTTATTTTTTTAAAGAGTTTATTTTTGTGAGAGAGAGAGAGAGTGAGCACACATGGTGGGGGAGGGGGAGGGGAAGGGGAAGAGGGGCAGAGGGAGAAGCAGGTTACCCACTGAGCAGGGAGTCCAATGTGGGACTCAATCCCAGGGTCCTGGATCATGACCTGAGTCAAAGGCAGACGCTTAACCAACTGAGCCACCCATGTGTCCTAAGCACATCTTCTAAAGTGAAAAAAATGATAACACCCTTCTGTGAGGGTGCTCTTACCTAAGAGCACTGTGTTCTCAGTTGGTATCGTGCTGAACCCCACACCCATTATAGTGATTTCAGTTCCACCATATAAAGAGCCTCTCTGTGGAAACATGGCAGTCACTTCCAAAATATACTGTATAGAAGCATTTAACTTGTCTCTGCAAAAGAAAAATTAATAGATGTTTCAATGAGCTTTCCATGAGGCCCTATTGCTAAATTCTTACTGGATATGATTTATTTAGGAAGAGGAAGTAGTTGAATATTTAATTAGACATTACTTTTTTGAACTAGATAATCTGATAATTTGCATGACCTTAATTTGGTTGGATGGTCTCTGTGTGTATATATTTAATAATAATATATATCATATAATAAAGTACTACACATAATAATAATACATAATAATAGTTTTTCCCTAACAATGAAAATTAAATTTCTGAAAATCCCATGGCAAGAAAAATTTGAGATGGAGAATCGTAAAATATTATGAGAAAGATATGGTTATGAGAACCCAGGTCACAAGAAAAATATGATGTCCTTTAAGATATTTCATATATTCATTAGTGTAAAACATAAAGGATGCCTTATCTATGAGAATAGAGATGAAATTCCACACATTTTATATAAGAAATAAAAGTTTTGTGCAACTAATTTGAGTTTACTAATCTATGTATGCTGGAGACCTGTCATGATCTCCCTTCCACTATTTCAGTGAGAGAATTTAAAATCTGTTTTGCCTTGTTACAGCCAAGGTGTCTGCCAGGAGGCCATCAAAATGAACAGTGCCTTTCTGACTGATATTTAGAGTAGAATCCTACATCCCAGCTCTCATCATAAGTAAAATGAGTCTTTGTGCTAACTTTTATTTCACTTTCTCAGCATAACTGAATTTGTATTTCTTGAACTGTCACTGAAATATCCCAGTTTTGTATGCTGTCAATTCCGTTCATTATCTCCATCATGCCAAAGCACAAACTACAGCTCTTCTAGAACCCAAGTGAACTCTGCCTTGTGAATTGAAGAGGGATGTAGTTCTGGGCTTCATAGTTCCTGTCGCTCACCTTCCTTCACCTCAAGATTCTGCTGTAATAATCCCTCCTATTCTGACCTCAGGTGTATCTGCCTTTTTTTTTTTTTAATCCCTAATTTCAGTTTCCTCCTTTCCTAAGTATTCTACATCAATACTTTCCTGATGCCAGAACTAAAATTTTACTAAAATTTTGACAAACAGCTTCTGGGAAGAAAATACTGAACAGTTACATAAAGGAAACAGCTGGAGAAGGATTCTGTCCACATTTTTCTTTATGGGCAGCTCCTACCCACTTCTTGGCTTAACTGTCACCTTTTAGAGAACACTTTTCTGTCCCTTAGGAAAAGTTAGTGCTCTCTGTTATACGATCTTACAGACCTGCTACTTCTTATTCATAATCTCTTTCACACTTATAATTAAGTTATTGATATAATCTTCTGTTTGAAATCTGCCTCCCCAACAAAACTGTGGGCATTACTCACAGCGGAGGACAAGTCCCCCTTATTTTTCCCAGCAAATCCAGCACTGAGCAAGTGCCTGCCCCTTACTAACTGCTTTGTAAGTATTTCCAGAATGAATGAAAAGTATGTGATATATACATAAACCCAGTTCCACAAAGAATCTTACAACCTAACCTGAATGGTATTGGTCTCAAAACGAAGCACATACTGCACTGCATGGGATATTCTCAGAACACTTTGCAAAAGGAGATGTAGATAGGTGGAAAAAGCAACTGAAATATTATAAAGTTAATGACTATTTCTTTTCTTATCCCAAAACCATTAAGCGCATGTGTTCCACAACTCCTCAAGTTTATGGTCATTACTATACCTTGTTGATGCAAAGCCCCAGTTTCTGACTTCTACATAGATATCGTGTTTTCCAGGAGACAACTTGGGCAAAAGACATCTAATATCTGTGAAATTCCACTGAAAAATCTGGCAGGGTTTTCCTCCAACATATACCTCCACCTTTTGTGCGAGTTCATTTCCAAAGTTATAACCCTTAATTGTTAAATTAACTTCTCCTATTATTTTAAAAGAGAATAAAAGTTTTACAAGAGGATTCAACTCGTTATGTGGCATAAAATTTGCATATTAAGTAAACCATCTCATTTCTTATCTTTTATTGGATTTAGGAAATCCTAATGTTTACACAGGCAAGAAAAATAAAATCAGTGAAAGAATTGATAGCTACCATGTAGAGAAAAATTCATGTTAAATTGTTTCATTAGGAAAAAAAAGATGGCAAAGTGCTTTCTGCAAAACCTAATATTTTTCTCCTTATTACACATGTTCAAAATGAAATAATAAATAGACTAATCTGTTTAAAAAAATAAAACTTGTGGCTGGTTTTGCTTTAAGAAACAACTGCAGAAGAAACTATTTCTAAAACCTTTCTATAAATAGTTTACTTTATTTATATGATGTATATACATCTTATATATACATGTATATTTTACATATATATACCTAACATATATATGTCAAATGACTGATCTTATTGAAATTTTTCTTACCTTGTATTGTTCGTACTTTTGGACTAAAATCAGTTATAACTGGAGTCTGTAAACAATTGTAAGTATAAGCATCCTTTGCTGTGGCTTGAAATCCATTGGTAATAACTGAAATATTAACTGTACCCTCAATTCTCTGAAACAAAAAGAAAAAACAATTAGAAAATACTAAATGTTGAGATGAAGAAATCTAATGGCTAAAAACAAATAGAATTATTCAAAATAAACTTCTGAAGATGTTTGGCTTCAAACTCATGAATCAGAATCATCTTCAGATAATTAGAAAGCTGTAGTATCCAATGCAGGCTACATATTTTAATTTTTTAGGTAAAGGTATATGATATAGTGGTTTTGAGGGTGTTTATGACCAATTTAAATGCATATATATTATTGGGTTCCTCAGGGCTCTGCAATATAGTTAAGATGCTCTGGACAAGTGACTCTTATGTTTTTAATTCTTTTAAAAAATTTTATTTATTTGAGAGAGAGAGAGAGAGAGCAGGGGTGGGGGGGTGGGCAGAGGGAGAGAGAGAGAAGCAGACTTCCTACTGAGCTGGGAGCCCAATTTAGGGCTCAATCCCAGAACCCTGGGGTCATGACCTGAGTCAAAGACAGACACCTAACTGACTGAGCCACCCAAGTTCCCCTGAACAAGTGACTTTTTAAAATTGATAAAGCAAAGGTGTTAAAGTTTTGATATTTTGCTCTTAAAATACACTCAAATGTAAATGTAATTTTTTATTCCTCTTCACTGAAGAATCACATTCATATATCTTTTTTGCTGACCTAGTTTCAGAATCTGAGACTAAGACACTTGGAAAAATATTTGGCACTTTTGCTGATGTAATATCTATTCACTTCCCAATTAGGAAAAAAAATGCTTTTCCAGCATCTAGTATTTGTTTTATGTGCACTCAGAGTTTAACTGAATGACATAATTTAAACAAAGTTTTCATTTACCCTATCCTCCAGATTTTCATCATCATTTGGTCCAACACATACTCAAATTTACTTTTCCTACAGATTTCAACTATGTAATACCCACATTGAGTCTGCTCAATTTTTTAAATGTTAGTTATTGGATTCAGCATCCTTTTGCACACAATAGGCAAACAAGAGTTTTGGTTTAAATTTAGACACTATTTTTTAAAATAAAGAACAATGTTGGTGCTAAGATAGAGTACTACATGAGGAATTTCACATGGGGTTTTTTTTTTTTGGTATTTATTTATTTATTGTTGACAAATTGAGACTTTAACACATTTAAGATGTATATTCTTTTTTAAGAAATGAAAATATCTAGATTTGCTTCTCTCAATTTTTTTTTTTTTAGGCTCATAGTACCGAATTTCTTTCATCCTTGAATTTACCTGATCAACTCTCATTCATCCTTCAAGTTCTGATAGGCTCTTTATGACAGCCTCTCCTCACTATATTTTATTTTTACTTTGTATCTACTTCTATTATTTCAAGTGGAATACATTGTTTATTACTGGTTTATGTGTCTGTATTTCTAAATGGTATGTATCTAGAATGTGGATATCCAGAATGATACCCACATTCTAGATACATCTTAGCAGAATCTATCTAGAAATAGACAGATAGCAGAATGTTGAAGAAATACAGAACAACACCGTAATGCCACAGTTCCTAGGTAAAAATGTCACGTGTTTAACCTACTGAGATTTTCATAAGTTTTCAGGGGGAAAAAAATGCCTGAAATCAGATGCCTTACTTTTGGTGTTCTGCAGGTTATTTTATTCAAATCCCCTTGAATCACATTGCAGGTTTCATTTCCAACTAATACCTTTGAATTTTCATTAAAGCCAAATCCAGATACAGTTAGAAGAGTACCACCTTCAAAAGGAAACAACAATGACGGTAACAGATCAACAATAACAAAAGGAAACTTGTCAAGAATCTAACTCATCATTCAAGAACTTTCTAATCATCAAGAGATGTGTTGGCAAATAATCAAGGACCAGACTCGAGATGTATATAATCACCACCACATCCGGGAGCCAGAGCTCTTAAAGTCTGGAACCATAAAGGAACTGAGCTAAGTGATTTAATGAAATAACAGATTTGGAACCACCATTTGCTCTGGGGCATCAATAGCAACAACTGCTATTTTCCATACAGTCCTCTTCATCCTAAAGAGAAATTATGCTCTTTCTACATGCTCACCTATTCTGTGGGTGGGAACGAAAGTGAATTAAGACTCTTCCCAAATCTCAAATTTTAATATCTGTAAGTAAAAGGAACTAAGAAAAAAATCCCAACAAAACAAAAATAAAGTAAAATAAAAACACAAAACACAGTGAAAAGATCAAGACCAAAGCAAAAATCCAAAACTAGGCATGGTCTAACAAAGGGAAAAGAAATGAAGCAGGACAGGAAAAATGTGTTATTTTCTTTCCATCTTCTGCATCAGCCTTCCGTTCCCCGATTTGTTCCTGGAACTTTTTCTGGGTCAAGTAGCTCCACTGAGACCATGGTTACAAATGGAGCAGCTGGTAAGCAGAACAATAACTAATAAATCTTATCCTGACATAATTGATGAGCTTGTTATAGAAACATGTAATAATTGATGATATTAATTCAATAACCTAAGATGTAAGTACAACCAGTCACCCTGACTTGTGCTTCAAAAGAAACAAAAGAATTAGTCAGCCATTTAAGCGCTGTGCCTTCCAAAAGGGGAGGCTCCTTTGTTCTATGTGAGGGGGCGTGGGGCTCCTCTCCCTCCACCCTGTTCTAGAAACAGTACAATGAAATGACAGGAATGTATGCAATTTTCTTGGTTTAGAACAATTAACTATTACCTGCCAGGCTGCCAGAAGCAGGCCAGATGTATGCGATCCGATTCCGGTAAGTGAAGTAGAATTCCTCACCCTCTACATTCCATGCTAGCCCAATGTCAGCTATGGACACAGCAACTGGGAAATGGCCAGCACTTCCATTCAGAATCTGGCACTGGATCTCATTTTCTTGTGATAAAAAAGAAAAACATGATTAAATATGTTTGTAAGATAAAATTACTGAAATTCTGTATTTGCAAATATAAACATTGGTCTTCATTTTTATACCCCAAGAAATGTATCTAAGGAAAACTACTCAGACATTAATTGGGCAAAAGTCTTTACAAGCTACCTGATGTTATGAATCAGGCACTGTTAGAAAAAAGCTAGGTGAAAAAAATAATCAAAGCAAAGTGAACAATTTGCTCCTGATTTCCACTGTGGCCAACAACAACAACAACAAAAGGTTATTTTAATAATAATTTAAAAATCCTAATCTGTAAAATCATTTATATCAATAATTCTTTTTTTTTTTAAGATTTTTTATTTATTTATTTGTCAGACAGAGAGAGAGCACAGGAGCAAGCACAGGCAGACAGAGAGGCAGGCAGAGGCAGAGGGAGAAGCAGGCACCCCGCCGAGCAAGGAGCCCAATGTGGGACTCGATCCCAGGACGCCGGGATTATGACCTGAGCTGAAGGCAGCCGCTTAACCAATTGAGCCACCCAGGCGTCCCATTATATCAATAATTCTAAAAATGTTGGTTCAACATATAACTTATGTCCAAAACTAAGAAAAATATCAGGTTTCATCATGAAAGGTGATCCAAACCTAAATGAAAACCTACCCTTCACACTTTATTTAGAATAGTATATGTACATTTTTATTACAGGTGCATTATTGACTTAGATCTCAAGAATGCACAGAGTATCTGAATTAAAACCAACTTAATTATATGGAAGGTGAATTTTTTTATGTAATTCCATCCTATTAAAAGTAAGGAAAATACCAAAGATTATGAAAGATATCCTTTAGGGAAATAAATAATCATGGTTTTCACTTTTTTAAGAGTTGAAAATGTGAATAATCTTGAAATTGTGAGTTAATGGATAGAGATTTTGTTGGACTAGTAGTCAGGGAAGATACCCATGTCCTTTTGCTGCTTTACTAAAGTGACATCGTCAAAGCATGGGCAGAAGGAACCATGGAATACCAGCGTGGCAGCTTATATATTTTTGTGTCCCAAAGACATACCAAAGAAGGAAAGCTTTTATCCAATCACTTTATGAGGGGAAAGGAAAAAAATTAGCTGTTATGGGATAAAGACACTGTACAGCACTGAAAAAATTCGTTTTTGGTCATAACCAAAGATTAAAAAGATAGTGGATGAATGCACTATCTTTTTAATCTTTGGGTATGACCAAAAACGAATTCTTTCAGTGCTGTACAGTGTCTTTATCCCAGAGAAGTTTTGCCAATTTCATGCCCCCATAGCATACTCCATAGGAGAAGTATTATTATAATACTGCCCTTTGAGCCTATTTTCTCTTAGAGAAAAACAATTAGATGTAATAATAATAATTTTACAAAGGACGTACCAACCACAGAGAGAAGAGAGCAACCCATTGGTCCAACTGAGACTGATACAGCTGAGTTGGGAGAAAATCCAGAGCCTGATATGGTTAGAACTGTGCTTTCTTCATAGGACCCTGAAAATGATTATTTTAAACAACAGTATTAAAACAACAACAACAACAAACCCCCACAGAATCTGTTGTTATGAAATCAAATGCTTTGCAGAGAAAAATAAGCCTAACTTCTAAAGGCTATAAACAATAAGCCTACAAGAAAGCAGGGGGGAAGGGGAACACATATTTCCCAATGGTAAATTTTTTCCCATTGAATTCCTCTACATTGTTTTTAAACCTAGGTTAATGGAGATTAGCAGAAGAATTATCTGCTGAAGTATGGAATGCATAAGGAAAGGAAAATTACTATTATGACAAATAAATAGTCATCTATACATGGTAAATTATACTATGACAGAAGAGCTATCACAAATTCATGAGAAATGGATGAACTGCACCATTTGTGTTGTGGCACTTTCTGTCTAGGGAAATACATATGCTAAAGTGCCTCAGATATGACCAGGGTACACACCCTCATCTCAGCATCTTATACTTACTGTTTTTCCATTTACTCTAATGTCCAAATTTGATTGGTAAATGGTATAGTCACCCTACCTATATGATATCACATACAATGTGGATTCCACGTGGATTTAAATAGCTAAGAATGAAAAATGCAATACTTTAGAATTTTAGAAGAAAATATAAACATCTTAACTTTAATGTATAGATGGGTTCCTTAAATGAGATTAAAAAGTCATGGTTAACCATAGAGGAAAAATTAATAAATTGGAATAAATCAATGACTAAAGTGGCTCCATAAGCCAGATACCTAAAACAAGATACTAAAACAAAGTTCAGGTGACATACCTGTGCATAGCATTGGTCAACATAATATATAATACCCAACTATAAGTCAACAGAAAAAAGACAATCTGGTAAATGGAGAAAATATGTTAACAAGCAATTTGCAGAAGAAATGACCCAGATGTCCGAGAAACATATGAGAAGATGCTCACATGCATTACTCAACAGGGAACAGACAAATTAAGATGATGATGAGAGAACCCTTTTCAGCCAACAGATTGACCAAAATTAGGAAGCTGATGATACCAAGTATTGACAAAGGATGTGGGGAATACAGCACTCTCATGCCTACTGCAAGCAGGCACTCTGGAGAGCAATTTGGTCACCTAATACCCTGAATACACATTAACTTGTTTATTATTCAGCTATTCTCTCTCTGGCATATCCCCTAAAGAAGCTCTAACATGTATACAACACGAGATTCATGCAGCAAAGCTCAAAACAGTCATGTGTAAAAGCAAAAAAAACTGTACACAATCTAAATGTCCCTCAATAGAGACAAAAATAAATTGATATATTCATGAAGTATTTTAAGATGATGAATTGGACATACATAAAACCAGATAAATATTTCTCAAAATGAATGCTGAATGACAAAAATCAGATGCAAATGTTATTTACAGTGTAATAGCTCTGATATTTACATTTCAACATCCTTTTCATAAGCTTAAAAAAACTGGCAAAATCACCATATGTGCATGTACATACAAAAGGCAAAAATGGCATGGAAGAATACATACAAAATTAATTATTGTGACAGCCTCTGGGGAGATCTGTAGGCACTAGAACCAGCAATTGTGTCTCAAGAGGACATTAGCTATTCCTATATTTCCTTTCTTAAATTAATGACTGGTAGTAAATATTACAAAATGTTAACCGAGCTAATTTTCAATGAAGAGAATATAGGTGTTTTTATAGCATTATTTATACTTATATTTCCATTATTTTTAAATTTATCAAAATATGGCAAAAGGCAATTCAGATTGCTAATTATTTAGAGTAAGAAACAATTTTTTCAGGAAGTCCATATGAAAATGGAAATTCATTATAAAATACAAGGATAGATGTAAAAATATAAATATCAAAGGACCACAACCAAGTGAAAGTTAATCAAATTCTTATTCTTGACAGTTTTGACCCCTATGACATGAATTGTCCCAAAGTAATATCATTATTGTAAAAAAGTCTGAAGAACATATTCTTTCAACACAAAGATGTGTTTTTTAAGTTTCCCTTTTTTCCCTGATATCTAATTAGCAGATGAATTTTCCTACTAATCACCAAGATTAAATCTGTGATGATAGCATCTGAGCTTATCTTCCTGACTAAAACAAAAGACTACTAACAATCCTTAGTGCTGTTATTTATTTTAGTACTTGGGAATTCAGACACCAAGCATAATCATGTTTTTTAAAGTAATAACATATTATGAAGATATGGTACAATGTGTCACCCAAGACTGAGTTCTTGGCAATAATTTCTCTCTCCAGTTCTCAAGCCTAGGACCTAATTATTTCCTTTTACTAAACAGCAGCTGTCTCATTACCAGTGTTTTAGTACGAAATCTCCTAGAAGTCGTCTCATATGATGAAAGATTCCTGTTAATACCCCAGCAAGCAAAATTTCACAAAAATGCTCATCAGAGTGAAATTTTAGAGACTGAATCTAACATGGTGAAACTACAAAAGTAGAAGACTGGGGAGTTCAACTTCAAATGTGATTTCTTTTTTTACAAAAATAAGTAATAAATGCTCTTTTCACAGTTTTCTGATCTGATAGATTTTTTTTTAAGTCTGTATAAATGTTTGCTTGCCTCAGGTGGTGAAACTAGTATGTTAAAAAAAATCATTAGCAGTTTACATTTTTGCTAGTTGTCTTCCACCCACCACTCTACATTAAAAAGCAGGAGATTACCTTGAGATGGGTTTATGGCCCGGACTAATGGAGTGGCCATGGTATCCCATGTAAACCCACAGTCACCCGAACATTTAGCTGGAATTCCATTGACATAGACTTCAACCTTCAAATAAAGAAACACAGACAGAGAACAGGGGTAGCATGGCTAAGGAGAATATGCATAAGATTTAAACAAATGATAGAATTTTGTTTGTTTGCATGTTTGTTTATAAAAATTAGTCTATTCATTTATACTTTTTCTGCTTTTACCATTATTCATTTAGCAAATGTGCCTACTATGCAAAAGCACAGTTGTAAATGTTAAAATATAGTAGTACGACATTAAACACATCCAATGACATCCCTGATGTCACTCAATTTATCTTCTAGCGGGGGAGAGACAGAAGAAGAGACAGAAACCATACAGTTTCTTGTAGATTATACTTAGGTATTTTAGAGCGAGTGCATGAGAGAGAACACAAGTGGAGCAGAAGGGGAGGAACAAGCAGCCTCCCTGCTAAGCAGGGAGTCCAATGAGAGGCTCGATCCCAGGACCCCGAGATCATGACCTGAACCAAAGTCAGACACTCAATTGACTGAGCCACCCAGGTATCCCAAGATTATACATTTTTTTAAAAAATCAAATACATATTATGCCCTAGGAGTGAGTAGTGCTATGAAGGAAAATAAAGGTTGCTCTTGAGAAAGTCATCTAAACTCCTTATATGGTAATTTTCTCATCATTAAAGAATATTAATAATCACTTCACAGAGTAACTGTAAAGATTAAATAAAAGACTATATTTTCAAATTCTAACAGGAATTAGTTAAGCTTAAAAATCCACTCTTCTATCATAAAGAAGATAATTTCCCCAAAAGTCATAAAATAGTATTACTGAGTTGATCAATGGTAACACAAATATTCATGTGAAAATAAAGACCTCATCCCTGATGTTTATCTAGTCGTTAATGTCTTATAAAGTAGTTACACATTTAAAACTATATTAAATGTCATGAGGAAAGTTTCATAAATACCTGTGGCTGTTGGCTGGGTGTACGAAGTAGGTCTCCAAGTATGCGTTGTCTGAATAAGCCACCTTCTTTTATCTTCATAACTGTCATATTAGCCTTTTCTCCAATAATATTGGAATCATTAATCTATTGTTACACAAAATTATTTTACTAGAAAGGCTATGATAAATATGAGCATACTAAATTTTTCTTTAAAATTAAGCAAAGTTGAAAATGAATAAAAGCCAAGGATTAAAAAAAAAAAGATCTGAAAACATTTTAGTCAACATTTTTTGAAAAAGGAGACTCTTCACAAGTGAGCATAATCTATCCCCAATAAAATGCTAAGATTATTGCCTTATCATATATTGCATCAATTACAAATTGAATTAAATGACTAAAATTAATCTGAATTTTTAGAATAAAATATGTCACAGGTAAATGAATTTTCTAAATTTTATTTCCTCAGAACATTCTATGCTTTTTCAGAATATGACTGCTTTGACAAATGATTGTTGAAGAGTTGAATAATTTATTTCTTTTTCCACCTGAAAGTCAACTTTTCTCCTTCAGCATTTTTCACCCCTGAACATCCTGGTTTTTCATCCACTTGTGGAATTATATTTTTTGCCAATGATAAAAATGAATCAAATCAAATCAATATGTAGACCTTGGTCATTCCAAAATCTCTCTGCCATTATGGTAGGCTTCTGGTATATACAGTGGCTAACAAAGAGATAGGCATCTCCATGCTGGGCCTTGTGTGTGCTGAAATGGTCATGAGAAGCAGAAATGATGAGCAAGCCAAGGAGACTGGTCAGAAAAGAGGCAAAGGGGCTAAGTGCACAGACCCAGCAGAGATACCAAGAAGACCAGTTGCTAGAGCTGCTCAGCTACAGAATCTTCTAAGTCTCATTGCATTTTCCTAAATAACCTCCATATCTTTATGATTTACTATTCTCCACATCTATAGTCTATGTGTGTACAATATATGCTACATTTATACACTTTTTTTTCCTCCTCCTCTTTCCCCTCTCTCTTCTTTTTTTTTTGCCACGATGGTTTCATAAGGAGACTGCTGTATTTTTTCCACCTTATGTCATGGACATCTTTCCAGGTCAATACCCATGGGTCTATGTGTGGCTACATGGCAGTCATGCTAAGACTGCGGCATTTTATTTTTTATTTTTTATTTCTTTTAAAGATTTTATTTATTTATTTGACAGAGAGAGACCACATGTAAGCAGAGAGGCAGGCAGAGAGAGAGTTGGGGAAGCAGGCTCCCTGCTGAGCAGAGAGCCCCGAGAGGGGCTCGATCCCAAGACTCTGAGATCATGACCTGAGCCAAAGGCAGAGGTTTAACCCACTGAGCCACGCAAGGCGCCCCAAGGCGCCCCAAGGCTGTGGCATTTTAACAATTCTTCCACTGACTGGGATAGGTTCCTACCTTTTCACTATTCAGATACTGCTGCAGTGACTACCTCTGTGCCCACATCATTTCATATTTGTGTTATTATTTCAGTAGCATAGAGTTACATAGTTGAGACTGCGAAATAAGAAGGTATCTATATTCAGACTCCACTACATAATCCCCTAAAAAGTCATACTAATTGACTTTCTCTCCAATGGTGCATGAGAGAGACTGTTACCTGACACTCTCACTGTCACTTGAAAGTATTATCTTTTTAATGTTCGATAATCTGAGCCCCCAGCCATCTCTAGACTCTTCTCCTTCACATGCTCTGGGCCTGATTCCTCCTCCCTTCCCCCTTCACACTCTAACTAAGCAAAGGTAATTAGATGGCAACTTAACATGAACTTGAAAGTCATTTTCAGAACCAGAAAATATGCTAGTCCCCAGCACACAGCTCTAGGGGATAGTGGTAGAATTACAGACAGCAAGGGTGATATACTTGTTGCCCCCATAAAGTATACCCAGATCTAGTTTTGAGAATAGTGCTGCCTGGACTCTTTCCAGAGGGGACAGCAAATAAAGTACCAAGAGCAATTCTCCATGAAAGAGAACATCTTGTCAACTTAATTGAGAACAATCTTCTCCTCAAATTTCCTTTTTTTAATGTTTAGTCGCATTTTTTAAAACATAGTCTCAAATATCATAAAAATGGGGCAGGGTGAAAAAAAAATGAGGCGGGCTGCAAACAAGCAAGCAACGCGCAGAAGAGAATGAAAACCAAGCCAGCTGAGGGAACCTGTAGAAGATTCTGCTTTCCACATGCGCTTTTCCACTTGACATTCCATGAGTATCCAGCGCAGTTTCCCTCGCGTGTCACTGAGACGCGGCCCACTTCTTCCACACTCTGGAGCGCAAACTGTAAATCCGTAGCTGACACCGTGGCAGGAAGGCCTGCTCACACAGAAGGACAGGAAATGGGAGGAGTCAAAAATTCACAAATAAATTCCACTCTTAAAATACAGGGAATGCGTACTGTACATTATCACTTATAAGCCAACTGTTCTCCTCCAATATAGTAAAAATAAAATTGGTATCTTATTTATGCCAAGAATTTCTGTATCTCTTGGAAGCAAAAGTTACATAAGTAGTATACCTCAGATTATAACTTAGACTTAAATATTTTTATTTTTAATATTGATTAACTTTATAGATAACCTATAAGCCAAGTGATATAAAAGAAAAACAAACTTTCGGAAATATAGACTTTTATATCTGGAGAGGCAATGAAGAAAAAGTGAAAATATAGTTTGTTCTGGATAATTTAGCTTTACATCACTAACATTATCTCAACTATACAAATTATGCAGAGAAACCATACTAGGAATACACCAAAATGTTTATTATGGTTGTGTAGACTGGCACTGTCCAACTGATACATATATATATATATATGTATATATATATATATATATATACACATCAATGTTCTGAACTTTTGTCTTATACCTTTGAGGATGTGTCCATAGGCTTGAATGTCAAAACTGCCCCTTAGAGGTGGGGACGCAGCTTGAATTCTTTGAATGCGAATCTTTGACTCCCCTGGCCAATTATTTCCTCGGTAAACGGACTCATTCTCTGTCTCATTTGTGATTATCTAATTTCCAAAATAAATATTGGTAAAATGATTAAACATAAGAACGGCTAACATGATTTCTATTTCACTATCGTACAATCCTGGGACATGACATAAATGAGCCTCAGGTATGCAGGACTCTTCAGAACATTAAGGAGAGCCACACAAATCAACACGGGCCGTCCCTATATAGCTGCAATAATGAGGCCAAAGTCAACTCAGTCATCTGGGCAGCAATCAGCTGGAACCACAGTAATACCTCATTAATTCAGAGTGTACCCTCCATCACTCAACGAACAAATATTTACTGAACAGGCATTCCATTCAAGGCACAGTGCTAATCACTGTGAGGAGGCAGGGAAACACAGGATCCAGTCTTAGCTATCAAAAAAGTAAAGTTCTTTTTGGAGAAATAACATATGGGGACTATAAAACTAACACTATGTAATAGTATATAATCAGCAGAGAGAACTGTTCCAGACTCAGAAAAAACCTAACGCTGAGTGCCAATCAATTCACAAAAGCAACGGTGCTATAAAAATTCATAGATTGTAACTAGATTGTAACATAGATTCATAGATTGTAACAGCGAAAATGATAGTCTCCTGCTTCTGATTCCCTCGCAGTTGTCTGTGAATCTTGTGGAATTTAAAACTGTAAGCCTCGTTGCCCACCGAAGTGAGTAAACATATTGCCAAAGACCTATGCAAGAATGTTCATCGCGGCTTTATTCCTAATAGTGCCAAACTGGAAATAAGGCAAAAGTCCACTGATAGGATGGTTAGATTGTGGTATATTCACACCATGGAATACGGTAAAGCAGTGACGAAGAATGGATTACAGCTACATGCAACACATAAATCTCACAACAGCGAAAAAAAAAGGAGCTAGATGCAAAAAAGCACATACTGCTTAAAATTAGATAATTTAAATTATTTAATAATAATTAAATAAAATAATAATTTATTGATATGAAGATTAAAAACAAGCAAAACTATTTATTGGTGGTAGAAATCAAAACAGTGATTATCCAGGGGTAGAGACGGAATAATCTAATGACTGCGGGAAGGTACAAGGAAGGCTCTTAGGGAGCTAACAATTTTCTTTATCTTGACCTGAGTAGTGGTTACATGAGGGCATTTACTTTGTAAAAATTCATGGGATTCAGAAAGGCTGTGAGATATCAGATCAACACAAAAACCAGTCACATTCCTATATACAAAAGCAAGCATGTAGAAACCAAAATTAACAACACAGACCGTTTACTATTGCTTCAAAGAAAATGAATACATACAAATCTAGCAAAACAGGTACTGAATCTGACCTGAAAATTGCAAAATGTTGATGGAAATAATCAAAGGGGACCTAAATATGCTGCTGAAAGAGAGTAAAGAAGATCTAAATAAATGGAGACATATCCTGAATTACAAGCCCAATAAAAGTCAATTCTCTCCAAAACGATGTGTAAATTTAATGCAATTCTTATCAAAATGACAGCAAGATTTTGTAGACATATACAAGTATGTTCCCAAATTTACATGAAAAGACACAGCACCTAGCATAGCTCAAAAATTTTTTCACAAGAATAAAGTAAGAGGAATCACTCTATACAATGCTCTTACTGCACAGCTACAGGAGAGAGACTGATTGACACAACACACAGAGCAATGGAATGGAGAATAGAGAATACAGAAATATGCCTACACGAATATGCCCAACTGACTCTTGACAAAGGTGCACAAATAATTCAATGGAGAAAGAACAACTCTTTCAGTAAATGATGCTGGATCAATGGGAGCCACAGGCAAACAAGGGAACACCAACCTAAAACTTCACATCTTGTACAAAGGTTAACTCAAAATGGATCATGACCTTAAATACAAAATGCACAGCTTTAAAATTTTCAGGAAAAAAAAAAAGAAAGATATTTAGGACTTCAGACTAAGCGAAAAGTTCTTAACCTTGAAATCAAAAAGCATCATTCATAGAAGGAAAAATTGATAAACTTGTTCTTACCAAAATTAAAAACTTTCATTCTGTGAAAGACCTTATAAAGAAGATGGGAAGGCAAGGTACACATTGAGAGAAAATATTTGCAAAGCCATGTATCTGAGAAAGGGCTTATATCTGGCATATAAAGGAGCTTTAAAAACAATAGGTAAGGGGCACCTGGGTGGCTCAATGGGTTAAGCCTCTGCCTTCGGCTTAGGTCATGATCCCAGCGTCCTGGGATGGAGCCCCGCATTGGGCTCTCTGCTCAGCAGGGAGTCTGCTCACCCCCCACCCCCGCCTACCTCTCTGCCTACTTGTGATCTCTGTCTGTCAAATAAATAAATAAAATCTTTTTAAAAAATGTGCAAAAGACATGAAGACACATTTCACAGAAGGGGATATATACATGTTCAACATCATTAGCCATTGGGGAAGGCAAATTAACACCAAGATGAGCTCCAGTACCTACCATCAGAACGGCTAACATTGAAAAAGTAGTGATCATGTCAATGCTGGCAAGTTTGTGCAGAAACTGATCACTCAAACATTGGTGGGAATGTAAAGGGGTATAGCCACTTTGTAAAAGAATATGGTAGTTTCTTACAAAACTAAACATGTCCTTGCCACATGACCTCATAATTGCACCAACCAGCAATTAATCTGGAAAAACGAAAATTTTATGTCACACGAAAACCTACAAATAAACATTCACAGCAGCTTTATTCATAGTAGCCAAAACCTGGAAACAACTCAAATGTCCTTTGATGAGTAAGTACTTAAACCAACTGTGGTACATCTGTACCATTTACCACTACTTAGTAATCAAAATGAACAAATTATTCGAGGACTACTGAAAGGAAATATGCTGAGTAAAAACGCCAATTTCAAAAGGCTGTACACTGGTATGATTATGTAAGATCTGATTCCATTTTATATGACATTGTTGAAACGACAAGATTATAGTGATGCCCTGTTTGCCAGATAAGGGGAAACAGGAGGGAGGAAGCTGACTGTGGTTATAAAAGGGTAGCACAAGGAATCCTTGGAATGGAACTGTTCTGTGGTCGACGGATGAATGTACACATGTGATTAAACTGTACAGAACCAGGGGTGCCTGCGTGGTTCAGCTGTTAAGCATCTGCCTTCGGCTCATCTCATGATCCCAGAGTCCTGGGATCAAGTCCCACATCAGGCTCCCTCTTCAGCGGGAAGCCTGCTTCTCTCTCTCCTGCTCCTCCTGCTTCTGTTCCCTCTCTCACTGTGTCTCCCTCTCTGTCAAATAAATAAATAAGTAAAATCTTCAAAAAAGAAACTGTACAGAACTACACACATATATACGATATACACATATACCCAAATGAACGCATGTAGGACTGGTAAAATCTGATCGGTAGATTGTATCAATATCAATTTCCTGGTTGTGCTATTATGCTATGGTTATATGAGATGTTACTGTTGGGGACAAATGGGTCAAAAGTAAAAGGAATTTTTCTTTACTATTTTTTAACAACTGCATATGAATCTACAATTTCCTCAAAGTTACAGTTTATAGATCTGGACATTTAACATTATGTGCTCTTTACAGCATGTACCTTTCTTTTTTTTTTAAGATTTTATTTATTTATTTGACAGACAGAGATCACAAGCAGGTAGAGAAGCGCGCAGAGAGAGGAGGAAGCAGGCTCCTTGCTGAGCAGAGAGCCTGATGTGGGGCTCGATCCCAGGACCCTGGGATCATGACCTGAGCCGAAGGCAGAGGCTTTAACCCACTGAGCCACCCAGGCGCCCCTGCATATATCTTTCATTTGAATTTTTTTTAAAAGGTCACAAACATATGTCCCGTATTCTCTAATTACCCTTGAGTGAATAACCAAAGTTAGAGGATACAATTACCAATTTTAATGAGGAATCTTGAAAACTGGGAGCTGATCACACAGATGCTTTGACAATACAATCCCCTAAGTTAGTTACTACATTTTGTTACAGAGCTAGGTGTAAAAGACTGAAAAATATTTACAAGACATTCATCTTAAAAATACTAAGATTAAAACATTGCACTAGCATGGGGTAAAGCAATTTTTGTGGGGTACTTACAGTTTTTCAGTATTTTTAATCACAGAATCAGAGTATGATTAAACACTCTTTGAAACTTTAATAGTATTTAATTATTATTTAACCTTAATCCTAAATTTATTATATTTGTTTTTGGTTTATTGTAGAAAATTATATCAATTCATTGTATATTTTTGTATATAAATTTGACATTAAATTTTGTATATAAATTTGACATTAAATTTAAAAATACTTATAGGGAGCTCCTGGGTGGCTCAGTCGGTTAAGTGTCCAAGTCTTTATTTTGGCTCAGGTCATGATCTCAGGGTCATGGGATCAAACCCCACTGTCAGGCTCTGTGCTCAGAGAAGAGTCAGAGTCTCCTTGTCCCTCTCCCCCTTCTCCTCCCCAGGCTTGCACACACACACATACTCTCTATTTCTAAAATAAATACATAAAATCTTTAAAAAAATAAAAATAAAATATAAATACTTGTAGTATTTAATACTGATCTTATTATAAATAACTGAAGCAGTACAAAAAATTGTTCAGATCCTTTTGGAATTTTAAAAAACTACCTTTTTCCTCCCTGTACCCATTTTGATATAAGCAAAAAATGGTGTTTAGGACAGAAACTATTCATTTATTATTTTATCTATTTATTTATTTTTTTCAGAGAGAGCAAGCATGTGTGTGACAGCAGAATGGGATGGTAGAGGCAGAGAGAGAGAAGGAGAAAGAGAATTAGGCAGGCTCCACACCCAGCACAGAGTTCAACATGGCGCTTGATCTCACAACCCTGAGATCATGACCTGAGCCAAAATCAAGAGTTGGATGCCTAACCAACTGGGCCACCCAGGCAGCCCAATAACAGAAACAATTTTTAAAAATATTGCAGAATCTCAAATTTTCTTTCACCAATCTCTGTTCAGAACATTTACTGAAAGAGCCTGCAACTTTTCCTTTCAAGTCAACAGTGAAAACTCTACTTAAATCTGACTGTTTAAGAATATTTCTCTTTGTTTTTTTTTCCATAGATATATCTCTCGAAGATTTTTTTTTCTTAAAGATTTATTTATTTATTTGACAGACAGAGATCACAAGCAGGCAGAGAGGCAGACAGAGAGAGAGGAAGGGAAGCAGGCTCCCCGCTGAGCAGGCGGCCTGACTCGGGGCTCGATCCCAGGACCCCGGGATCATGACCCAAGCTGAAGGCAGAGACTTAACCCACTGAGCCACCCAGGTGCCCCTCTTGAAGATTTTTTAATGAACATGAATTTTCATGCTCAAGTTCAACAAGCCTCTAACTCTTCATTTATCCTTAGCACAGTTATCTTGTCCTATTAAAAGATATTTCATCTGTATGTCAGCCACTTGTAAAAATAAAAAAGAAAGTTTGCTAGACCAAAGCTAATTTCCCATGAATTGAAAACAGTAACTTGTAAAATTCTAGGCTTACCTGCCCAAAGCTCACAGTCATCATGGGTATATTATAACTGCAATTATATGAAGTCATGGTGATAGAATATTGGTTGGTCATACTTGATCCATTAGTTTTGGTGTGATTCACCTGAAAGCTCTTTAAAAATATCCCTTTATTTGCTAATGCTGGAAGTCTTCTCTTTGGCATTTCTAAAGAACATAGAATAAATGGAAAATAAAATTGCATGGGCTTTGCTGCTAAAAAGAAAATCCTCAAATTGTATCCATGTCATGGAATAAGCTGTGTAGAGTAAAATTTTAGAAAGATCTTAAGGCAAGTATTTGTTGGAGCTTCATAAACTTTGATTTCTAGAATATAAAGCTTTAAAGTCGGTCAACATATAAGCTTCGTCAGATAAAAGAAAATATTTAAAAACCCTGGGATCCATGTAGCCTTCTGTGGACCTGTTAGTTCTCCTCTGCTCTGGGTTCCCTGAAAGTGGTGCTCACTGGGATGTGTGCTCCAGGAGGACAGTCTTGTTCACAGCAATTTCTTTAGTACCCAGCACAGCACCTGCCACATGATAGGTGCTAAAGGCAATTTAATGAACTACATTTATCTGGGCACAAGTGAACTATCTCATATATGGGCTCCACCAATCATAATGTAGGTCTGGTGAAAGCAAATTCAAAAGAAGGGACTCTAAAATAGTTACATTTAGGGGCACCTGGGTGGCTCAGTTGTTAAGTGTCTGCCTTCAGCTCAGGTCATGATCCCAGGGTCCTGGGATGGAGCCCCATATCAGGCTCCCTGTTCAGCAGGAAGCTTCCTTCTCCTTCTCCCACTCCCCTGCTTGTATTCCCTCTCTCGCTGTCTCTCTCTCTCTGTCAAACAAATAAATAAAAACCTTAAAAAACAGCATGGAGGTTCCTCAAAAAATTGAAAATAGAGCTACCTTATGACCCAGCAATTGCACTACTGGGTATTTATCCTAAAGATACAAACGTAGTGATCCAAAGGGGCACGTGTACCCGAATGTTTATAGCAGCAATGTCCACAATAGCCAAGTTATGGAAAGAACCTAGATGTCCATCAACAGATGAATGGATAAAGAAGATGTGGTATATATATACGATGGAATACTATGCAGCCATCAAAAGAAATGAAATCTTACCATTTGCGACGACATGGATGGCACTAGAGCGTATTATGCTTAGCGAAATAAATCAACTGGAGAAAGACAACTACCACATGATATCCCTGATATAAGGAAGTGGAGATGCAACGGGGGTGGGAGTTAAGGTGGTAGGAAAAGTAAAAATGAAAGAAGATGGGATCGGGAGGGAGACAAACCAAAAGAGACTCTTAATGTCATAAAACAAACTGAGGGGGGTGGGGGGAAGAGGGGTTGGGAGAGGGTGGTGGGGTTACATTATATGTTTAAATAAAGCTTAAATAAAGTTAAAAAAATAAATAAAAAATAAATAAATAAAAATAAAATAGTTACACTTAAGTTGTTAACCAGTTGACTCACGGCCTTGCACTTGAATAGTTCCAAAGGAAAGGATTCCAAAATTCCTCTGAAAAATGGTAGTAGTCCCTTTTCAAGGTGACTGTTTGGAATTCGGTTGACATTTTTGAAAGGTCACAGTTTAATTTTTATTATTTTATTATCACAGCTCATACACATGGGTCTAATGAAATAACTAAAAAACAATGCTTAGACTACCAGAAATAATGTTTTCATTTAAGTATTACTAATTATCACCATTAAGTTCCTGGAAATATTCAGCTGAATTTTACCAAACAGTTGTCAGAGTCAATAGCTGCCTTTTAGGAACAGGTATCTTCATAGTTAGTGTCTCAAAAATCAAACAAAGCAAAGAAAAAAAAAGTTTGCTACCGTTTGTATATCTGTAAACAGAACCCAGGACTATTAAGACTGATTCTTGCTATAATGACAACATTTACACTGAGGGTACATTTATCCTTAGAATAAAAAATAACATGATTTAAATAATAACATTGAGGTAAAAGAATGAGTTATCAATATTTAGAGATCAATGTTTCTGTTTAAATTAAAGAATATAAATAATTCCCATGGTGAGATTTTACTACAAGAGAGTCAGATGGCTTAACTAGATATGAAATGATACAACATACCATCCCACGCCGAGACGGTAGAAGTCTGTCCAACGTATACTGCATCTACATAGAAGGACTGTGTTTCTGATGCTTTCTGTAAACCAATCCTCTGAAGAGAAAAATTTGTCCCAATGTATTTGGTTTGTATGAGGTCCAAAAGATCTATGCAAGTATAGGTCCAGCTGAAATATGGTTGATTAATTAGGTGGATAGGTGAGTTGTAATGTTTAACATAAACCATTCCACTATAAAAAGCATTCAAATCTCAAGGAGTGAAAGTGTTTTTTCCCCACAAGAAGACCATCAAGCATACTTCATCAGTACAGAAAAGGAGCCATAACAAGGAATAGCAGACAGAAACTTAAATTTAATGTTTAAGAATTAATTTTGCATACAAAATTTAATGTTGCATAAAGTAAAAGATTTAATGTTGCATACAAGTACAGATTTTCTTTTATCTGTAGCCTTGGCAGTAGCCATAGGGACATGAAATATTCTGTCGCAATAGGTAAGGAAACTAAGGAGTATGCACCTTGGTGTAGAGCATGTAAATAAAAACAAGACACAAGAATGAAGTAAACTATTTCAGTAAAATATGTCAGGGATAGAAGAGTAAATTCAGGTCAGTACTAAGAAGCAAAACTGGAACTTGTTATTACTTCTAAAAGAGCTCACTGCAGTTACACTCTCTATTGTTCTAAGTGACAAAGAAGTGCTACATGATTTATCATACAACAGATTTTAATTCAGATTGTGCACTAAATATTAACTATATTGGAATTCCAAAAATTACAATTAAGCAATTCAGCTATGAGAGTTTGCCACAAAGAGATAAATATTGCCATGGAAATAACTAAATACAATTTAATAATAATCTTTATATCAGCTACTACTGCACTTTACTAACTGAATGGTTTGCTTGGGCACCTTCTATTCTAATTTCCTTCATGGTTTATAGACTCATCATGGGATCCACTCAGTGAATCCAAGCTTGGCTTGAACTGATGTATCACTTTTAGGAAATTATATGCAAAACTGCAGTAAGTTAAAGTGCTCTTTAAATAAATATGGAAAATGGACTTAGGGTCTCAGTAGAATTCTATCCTAATTAGAATTCTGAAGTTCAAAAAACTATTATTTAGAAAATTTGGTTTATTGAACAGAACCTTCTGTCAGACAAAAGGAGACTACAAATGGTATCAAAATATATGGTATCAAAATACATCAAATACATATATTTGATACAGTGGTATCAAAACTTAAGTGAAGGGTATGTGCTATGATAAGTGCTGTGAAATGTATAAGCCTGATGACAGGCCTGTACCCCTGGGGCAAATAATACATTATGTGGTAATAAAAATAATAAAATTATATTAAAAAAATCTTCTAATCAGAAGCCCACCTTCCAAAGGGGGGGGGACCTTAAGTGAACACACATGGCCTTTGTGGATAGATAATCATGTTTTCTAAAAGAAAATCAGATGTAACTTTTCAGATTTTGAAACTTGACTTACAGTTACAAACATCGCTGCTTTTGGAAGGTTATAGAATGATTCTTGGGGGGAAATGGCATCTCTAATACTAACACTACCCTGAAAGTGATCGAATGCTAACACATCTATTTCATCTAGGTGGCCTGAACTAAATGAAAGCAGATCTAGATCAAATAATATCAACTGTAAACAGACATTTCTGAGATAATCAGGGAAATCAGGATACTTAGTTGACATTTAGTGATATTAAGAATTGTTGGTTTTGGGGGAATGTAATGATGCTAAAATAGTCCTCATTTTTTTTATAATGCACACTCAACTCTAACATAAAATAATAGGCTATCTGAAGTTTGCTTCAACATAATCCATTAGGGGAAACAGAATATAAAAATTATAGTTGAAATAAAATTTGCCATATGCTGGTTAAAAAAAAAAAAAAAAA
>ML106600.1:28154-42162 GCA_003697995.1 Taxidea taxus jeffersonii | reverse complement strand
GTGGCAAGAGCCAAGATGCCCTTCAACAGACGAATGGTAAAGAAGATATTGTGCATTTATACAATGGGATATTATCCATCAGCTAATATCATCAGAAAGGATGAATACCATTAAAAAGGATAAATACCCTTGGGACACCTGGGTGGCTCAGTTGGTTAAGCGGCTGCCTTCGGCTCAGGTCATGATCCCGGCGTCCTGGGATCGAGTCCCACATCGGGCTCCTTGCTCGGCGGGGAGCCTGCTTTTCCCTCTGCCTCTGCCTGCCTCTCTGTCTGCCTGTGCTCGCTCTCTCTCTCTAACTAATAAATAAATAAATAAAAATCTTAAAAAAAATTAAAAAAAAAAAAAGGATGAATACCCAACTTTTGTATCAACATGGATGGGACTGGAGGAGATTATGGAGAAGATTATGCTGAGTGAAATAAGTCAATTATCATACGGTTTCACTTAGTTGTGGAGCATAAGGAATAACATGGAGGACATTAGGAGAAGGAAAGGAAACGTGAATTGGGGGAAATTGGAGGGGGAGACAAACCATGAGAGACTGTGGACTCTGAGAAACAAACTGAAGGTTTTGGAAGGAAGGGGGTGGGGGGCGGGTCATCCTGGAAGTGGGTATTAAGGAGGGCACATATTGCATGGACCACTGGGTGTGGTACATAAAAAAATGAATCTTGGAACACTGAAAAAATTAAATTAAATTTAAAAAAAAGAAGGGAAAGCACAGTAAACAAAGGTATGGTGATTATGCAAATTTAAATCTTGCCTTCTCCCTTCCTAAGGGTTTTTAGAGAGATTTAGTTATCCTCGTCCTGGTGCAGAGAAGGAGACATCCTAAAAAAATGGAGATTTTCCTTAGAAATGATAATGTCTTTTATGAAAGGGTAACTTTACTGTTTTCAGAGCTTCTTTGTCTTCTGTATTTTAAAAACAGCTCAAGATTTTCCTTATTCCATATTTTAGGGTGATATGTTCTGTTCTCTTTAAACACATCTTCAAAATCCATTTTTTGTAAATATTTATTTATTGTCAAATGAATCATTAATTCATTTTAATGGCTTTTATTAGTAAAACTACAAAGGATGAAGAAAAGTTGGAAAGTCTCTTAACATTTGAGATATTGCCTTATCTTTTAAAAATTTCATGTGTATATAATTAAACTGAAACACATCTTGAAAAGAGTGGTAACAATAAATTTGGTATACTTGTTCTTCATGTGTATATTCCCTAATCTCTTAGTGCAACAGCAGAGAGCACAATAATTTAAAGACCATGGACATGGTACTTCCACTTGGAGCCCAGTTGCCTCTGCCTCTAATTAGTGACTTAGGTCACAGATGGGTTATCTACCCTTCTCTGCCTCTTCCCCAGGTCATGTCAGTGACTTACAATACCATTATTTCTCCTGCCCTCAGTGTACCTCTCCCTACTCTTTTCTCCTACCTTCCTTTCCATCTCTGCTACTGATACCTCCTTCTAATATGCATAGATGGAGGCCTGGCACTTCCAGAACTTATAACTGTTTCCTAGGGACCAGATCCAAGTTCATCACTCTGGTTGCACTGAGATTTATTCTTTCATGCTTGGGAAAAACTTCTGTCCCAAATTTAAGCTTTATGTGTTTTGGTTCTATGTGTTTTGGACATCTTTTCCAATGCATAAGATATGTATTGTTTGACTACCTGTCTCAATGACCCAACTTTCTCCTGCTGGAGAATCAATTTATCTCTACACAATAATCCCCTTCCCCCCCAAACACAATTATATAGAGCTTTCTTCTTCATATACTTTATGGCAACTTTCTGGCTAAAAGAGTCTCTCTCACCTTCCTGTCAAGAACTGCATCCCATTAAATGTTACCTTACTGCCAGAAGCGAATTGTACCCCTTTCATTGTTATTTTAGAGTCCTAGGTTGTAGTCTAGATTCTGCTACTAACTATTTATGTGAGTTTATAAGTTGGTTATATTTTCTGGTCCTCAGTAAAGAACAAAAATGTTGAAGACATTTTTGCTCTGAACTTTTGTCAAATACATGTATTAAGTAACACTATTTATTCAGCTTTATTCTCATCATATCATGACAGGCCCAGCTTAAAAAGTGACTGAAATAACTGATAACTTTAGTTTTACTAGAAGAGATAAGTCAAGAACTCCAGAGGGTGGTCACACAGAGTTACTTAGAGAGCTAAAAGAATCAGTTTACAATCTTCGTTCATCTTTCCATTTGGTTCTATTAAATTGAAACCAGACGCTAAATTCCACTTCTGCCAAGCAATTACTTGATGAATCTAGTATTTTGAGATAAGAGTTCTCTGATTTGAGTTAATAAAGCTCTTAAGGCTACTTTCCAAGCCTTCAAACTTATCAGTTTTGATGACACTTTTCCTGTAACTTTGAAATAAACTTCTCATGAATTTATTTTTACCATCAAATTCATCATAGGAAAAATGGCTTTTGTCCCTCTTATCCTGTCACTTGTAGACTTATCTACTGTGGTATCTGTAAGTACCTGTTTTCCTCCCTTTAGGATGAAGAAATATCTTTCTTACCTAACATGGCTCAGTCTCCCTGCCTGCTTGCCTGCCTGTCTGTCTTCCTTCCTTCCTTCTTACATTCCTTCCTTCCTTTCCTACCACCTTCCCTTCTTTCCCTTAATCCACTTAGTCAATAAACATTACATGGCTCAACTTTTCAGATATATTAATTGGGCACATAACACTCTAACTTCCTAAACATTTAAGTATTTGAAAAGTGCATCATACACTTCATATTTGCTTTCTTTGACATGAACTGTTTCTTTTGCTTCTTATTAATCTTCCTTTTTCTACCCAGAAAATGCATGACATTTTAAAAAACTAAATCCATAACCCCTGTTCTATGAAGCTACTTATAGCTCCTCTCTGAAAAGCTAGGCACTCTTTTTTTAGTAGACATCTGTCTATACCTTATTCAAAAGACCAATTATGTAGTACTTGATATGATTTTTATTGTTTAGACTAGTTCATTGAGACTTTTTTCAAAATGTGGTAACTGTAGTTATCAGTCTAAAATTTTAAAACAGTACTTTTTGTGTCATTCTCTTTAAAACTGACAACTTTACATTTTATTTAGTTACAAAGAAAATCTCCCCTAATAATGAATAGGGGAAGTGCATAAAACCTTGAAGACTGCAACAACCAAATGTTGTGAAATTAAGAGCATGTGTAATAAGATTTCACATCTGAGAATACTGGTATTTTCATAAAGCTGAAACTAGTAAAGTATCAAGGGATAAGTAGTATGTATAGATTTTTGTCTTCTTAAGCAGTAAAGGCAGAGGAATAACAGAAACGAGAAATACAGTCATACCATTGATTCATATCCATATATCTCCAAGACAATCTAATATAAGCGACACATTTCTAAGATAAAAGCTAACTTAGATAAACTACCTAATGATCCAGAACAGATTTCTATTTGACAGTTTGAAACAGATCAAAGTAGGAATTTTCTAAAAGTGTGGACCCTAAAATTAATGATTACATAAGAGAACGATAGTTAAGAGTAAAATTAACCACATCAAATGTAAATTGTTGAAGTTTTAGTGCAAAGAGCAAAAGAAGCATATTATAAATAGCATACTTTTAAAAATGGATAGAAGTATGGGATGCCTGGGTGGCTCAGTTGGTTAAGCGGCTGCCTTCGGCACAGGTCATGATCCCAGCGTCCTGGGATGGAGTCCCACATCGGGCTCCTTGCTCGGCAGGGAGCCTGCTTCTCCCTCTGCCTCTGCCTGCCTCTCTGTCTGCCTGTGCTCGCTCTCTCTCTAACTAATAAATAAATAAATAAAAATCTTTAAAAAAATGGATAGAAGTCTTATGAATAAAAATGTAAATTTTGGCTTAACATTTAAGAGAGTTTTTTTTAATGCAAACAGATGACTTTCATTAAAAAATGTCAAAATAATAGTAGCAGTAGTACTTACTAATAAGAACAATAACTATTATTTTTTGAGTGTTTACTGATAAGCACTTTAGACATTTTATGAATGTTTTCCTAACATTCATGGTAACACTATTTAATGTATATGTTTTTATTTTATAAAAAGCAGTCTCATTAAAGTTAAACATGTATCTCAAGATTACAAAACTAGTCACAAAAATAAAATCAAAGTACAAGTCTAAATTTCATTATTTTCAACGTACCTGCTAATTATAACAACCCTTCCTCTATACCCAGCTTCCAAACCCCCCCACCCCCCACATGCCCTGTCCCCCAAAAAACAGCTAATATATATAAGGTATCTTCTTTTGTTAGGTTCTTTGCATCTGTTATCTCCCAGATTTAAATTACAATCTAAAGCCATTTTGCCTTCATTTTACGAATGACAATACTATACATCAGAGTTACACAATTTTATCACATTAGAAAGTTAAGAAGATAGAGCTAGCATTCTTTTTTTTTTTTTAAGATTTTTATTTATTTATTTGACAGAGAGAGAGATCACAAGTAGGCAGAGAGGCAGGCAGAGAGAGAGGAGGAAGCAGGCTCCCTGCTGAGCAGAGAGCCCCATGTGGGGCTTGATCCCAGGACCTTGGGATCATGACCTGAGCCGAAGGCAGAGGCTTTAACAAACTGAGCCACCCAGGCGCCCCTAGAGCTAGCATTCTAACTCGGTTTTGTTTGAAAAGCATGTACACCTCTTTCATCAACATACTTTCCTTACTACCATATCTTTCCTGTTAGGGTAAAATTATTTACTTAGAAGGGTAGAAAACTCATAGCTGTAAAGAAAAATGACCTGAGATAATCACCCCCCCCAGCATATACAGACTCACATTTGTATGTGCATTTTAGGAATTTATATTAAATTTGCTAATTTCGATATCTCTTTCCTGTGCTTAGTTTTTGCTATTTTATATACTATTGACGTTATTATTATTGCAAAATCAAAACCCATTTGCTGATTTTCACCTTTCTATATTCAGAATATCATAATCATATTGAGTATTCATTCCTTAATTCATTTAAATATTTTTATATATTTAAATCACATTTTCAATATTTCTTCAAATAACTTCCAAATATTCTTTCATAAATCTCATGAGAGCTGTATTCTACATCATTAATATATTAAGAGATTTGGCAGAAAGGTGGATAACATAAATTAACATATGGGAAACCATAAAAAGGGAAATAAAAATACTAGATAACTCTTTTATTTGTGATGTGCTTACATTTCTAGTTATTTTGGAAACTACTGAGATAAGAAACAGAACAGAGCAACAAAATTGATAAACATTATCTTTTCCTTTTTTATAACTTTTTGATTTTTTTTATTAACATATAATGTATTATTAGCCCCAGGGGATAAACATTATCTTAAGCAGGCTCCACACCCAGTGCAGAGCCTGACTCAGGGCTCCATCTCCCAACCGAGATCATGACCTGAGCAGAAATCAAGAGTCAGACGCTTAACAACTGAGCCACCCAGGTGCCCTGAGATCTCTGCCAATGCCAAAAATGGCTCAATGATAGCTCACCTTTGAGCAAATATCTTCTTTAACTTTAAGCAAATTCCCTCTCCTTCTGCTTCTTCCCCCACCTCCCTCCCTAAAAAACAAACAAAACATTGGTAGAGATCTAAGTGATCTAGGGAAAACTGAGCTGATAAGACCCCAGCTGGAACTAGAAGGAATGACTGAGTTGGCCCTTGCCACTGACAGAATTTGGGGTGGTGACAAAAAATGTAGTAATCAAGGTAAGTTTAATGAAGTATTTTAAAAAATCAAAATTAATGCCAAAAAAATCCCTGATGGAAAATATCATTACTTTATTTTTTTTAAAGATTTTATTTATTTATTTGACAGACAGAGATCACAAGTAGGCAGAGAGGCAGGCAAAGAGAGAGGAGGAAGCAGGCTCCCTTCCAAGCAGAGAGCCCAATGCGGGGCTCCATCCCAGGACCCTGGGATCATGACCTGAGCCGAAGGCAGAGGCTTAACCCACTGAGCCACCCAAGCACCCCTGGAAAATATCATTACTTTAAATAAGATAGGATCCAAACCTCAACTTGCCTCCCTTGACCACACTCGCTTTCACTTAACTCACTGTGTTTCCTGCCTTGGATAAATCTAAATGTACCTGTCCTATTAGTTCCCTAAAAGTTGGTTTAATTTCCAAAGAGAACAGCACTTCATTTTTCCTTCTAAGTTAACAGACTATAGATGAGGGTGTTATAGAAGAGGATGTTACATGGGTGGAGTGAAATTTTCTATTTAAAATTTTCAGAACAGTACTCTGCTTTCAACACAATTTCTTCTTATTATTTTTAGTTATTTTTTCATGGTCTGGAGCCTGTATGGAATTTTGTCAGGTAAAATGATTATTCATTGGATTAAAGCTAAGCTGTTTTAAAAGGGGTGTCTGGGGGCTCAGTCGTTGGGCATCTGCCTTTGGCTCTAGTCGTGATCCCGGGGTCCTGGGATGGAGCCCCATGTTGGGCTCCCTCCCCTGTGGGAAGCCTGCTTCTCCCTCTCCCACTCCCTCTGCTGTGTTCTCTCTCTTGCTGTGTCTCTCTCTGTCAAATAAATAAATAAAATCTTAAAAAAAAAGATCCTCCAAAATACAATCCTTTAAATAAACAGATGTTAATTTCTTTCTAGTATAAAAGACCGGAAGTTTGTGGATAATTCATGGCAGATAGATGACTCCACTCCATGACATTATCCATAGACTCCCAGCTTGTAGACTGGCTGTGGCCATTTATTTTCCTGTCAATCTAAAAGGGAAAGGGGGGGGGGGAAGCCCCAGAATCATCTTTCTTTTTAAGATTTTTGACCCAGAAGTTTTACACATCAAATTCTGCTCACATCTCATTGGTTTGCATTTAGTCACATGGTTGTATTTAGTTATAAGGAAAACTAAGGTATAAAATCTCTAGCTGAGCCATACTGTTAAGAAGGGAGGTTGGATGTCAGTGTTCCTTAATTACCAAAAAGGAAGAAAAGCAGAATAGATGTTGGGGAAAATTAGCAGCCTTTACCATGAATTTCCCCTTCCTTTGGTGTATCACCCTTTGCATGTTGTTCTATATAAGATTTCTTTCCTTCTGTTTCACCAGTCAACACTCCTCCATCACCTTTTCTTTTTCCAGAAATGTGACAGAAATCTCATCCAACAATACCTTTCTCATTCACTTTTGTTATTAGTTTGTATCTTTTTGTTTGTTTATACCATTTAAAATTATACTTTTCAGTCATTATATTGAATTCTCATTATGGAGAAGAAAGAAACATATGTTTCCAGTGTTTAAGCCTGAACTGGTAACTATCATTTTTAACAGTATCTGTAATTCTTCCTTAAAATTCATTTTTTGAGGGAGTTTGAGTGGCTCAGACAGTTAAACGTCTGCCTTTGGCTCAGGTCATGATCTCAGGGTCCTGGGATCGAGCCCAGCATCGGGCTCCCTGCTTAGTGAGGAGCCTGTTTGTTCCTCTCCCTCTGTCTCTTGGCCAATACTTTTGCTCTCACTCTCTATCTCAAATAAATAAATAACATCTTAAGGGGCACCTGGGTGGCTCAGTGAGTTAAGGCCGCTGCCTTCGGCTCAGGTCGTGATCCCAGGGTCATGGGATTGAGCCCCGCATCGGGCTCTCTGCTCTGTGGACAGCCTGCTTCTTCCTCTCTCTGCCTGCCTCTCTACCTACTTGTGATCTCTGTCTGTCAAATAAATAAATAAAATCTTTTAAAAAAATAACATCTTAAAAAATATATATTTTATGAGAAAAATATTTTGTATGTACTTTTCAACTGGTGTTCTAATATAGAAACAATAGAACTAAAAGCACTGTATTAAATAGTGATACTTTCATAAGTTCTTATAGTAAAATGGAACATTGTATGTATATGTGTCTTGGTGTGTATAAATGGGAAGAGTTGGGGAGGGCTGGGGGAACTAGAAAATTCAGGAAGGGGATTTTAACCAAATAATATGGTATTGTTGAAATTATCCCATGTCCAAAAATTATCCTATTTACACTGAATATAGAATTCTGGAACAGAGGAAGTGGAAAATTAAAACATCTTAGCACTTGAAATTTTGTACAGTAAAGGTACTGTTAAATAATGGTTCTAAGTGACAATCTTTTTTTTTTCTCTGTTGAACTAAGATGAGCCATTAGGGAGTTTTGTTTATAGGATTCTTCTAAAGAGCTGTAAATTTCTACTAGTTCTTTTATATGTCCTCTCATAACAATCAGAAGTATTAATCACAGTACTTAACATTAATATGCTTCATTATACTAACAAAGTGTTTTGTGTAGATCAATGCATTATTCTTACCAAATAAATTACAAGATAGTTTAATGCTATTATTGCTTAATTTTTTGAAGAGATAGGAAATGGTACAGAGATGTGAAATATATAACAGATGATTACAAAGGCCAGCATAAGGAAATATACCAAGGTTTTCCCATAGGGAGTGTTTACTCAAGCAGAAAAATGGTAAATTCACTTCTTAGATAGAATAAAACCTTAAATTTCATCCATCAATCCATCCATCCATCTATGCATGTCTCCCTGACTGTGGACCATGTGTGCAACTGTTTGTTTTATATAAGTCCTAGCTGGTAAATTTTTCATTTAAATTATTGTACTTTCAGCTCTATAATTTCCAATTTGTTTTTATTTTAGTTCCAGTTCTCTATCATTATTTATTTGAATCTTATTAGCATACTGCTTAAATCTTTGAACACATTTATAAGAGTTACTTTGATGTTTTTGTGACTAACATCAACACTGGAGCCCAGAGACAACTTCTATTGAATGTTTTTTGTTTTTCTGAATTTTGACTATTTATTTGCATTTTTACTAATTTTTGGTAGAAAACTATATGTTGCAAATGATATATATCAGTGTCTCTACATTTCATGCTATTATTCTTCTAAGGGATTTTATTTTTAATTGAGTTGCCTGGACTTAACTGTAGAACTCTCTCCTTTACTGGGGTGCCTCATGGAGCCCAGCATCAGGCTCTCTGCTCAGCGGGAAGCCTGCTTCTCCCTCTCCCACCCCTCCTACTGTATTCCCTATATCACTATCTCTGTCAAATAAATAAATAAAATCTTAAAAAAAAGAGAACTCTCTCCTTTACTGTAATCAATCAATCAATCAATCAATCAATAAAGTAACCAAACAAATGTGATAAAGGTAAAAAGACCCATCAGCTTCTGAATCTTGAGTTGTGGGATCTATTCCAATAAAAAATGTGTGTAGATGTCTATTTGTTATTTTCTTTCAGCCCCTCTGATCTCTGAACTTGACAGATTCTGTTAGTATAAAGTCTTCTAACCTTCCTCCTTTCCTGTTATCTTTATATAACCAATCAATACAAAAACTTCAGGAAAACAAAACTCCCAAGAAAACACTGAGGGTGCATAAGGAAAGTATAAAGTGTTGACTATACATTGTTTCCTGGGAGGAGTAACATCTTTATAAGCAAAGAAAGTCTGAGTAAAAAATGAATAAATGTGCATATATATTTTTATTTTTATTTATATTTTATTTTTTTATAACCATATAATGTATTATTAGCCCCAGGGGTACAGGTCTGTGAATCGCCAGGTTTACACACTTCACAGCACTCACCATAGCACATACCCTCCTCAATGTCCATAACCCCACCACCCTCTCCCGTCACTCCTCCCCCTAGCAACTCTCAGTTTATTTTGTGAGATTAAGAGTCTCTTATGGTTTGTCTCCCTCCCATCCCATCTTGTGCATATATTTTTACGATGAACTTCAAACACATGGAAATTTAGAGAGAACAGTGAACTTCAATGTACCACTACCTAACTCTGACAATTCATACAGGCCAATTTTGTTTTATCTTTACTCCCTCTCTTTTCCCCCACCCCAGAATACTTTGCAGGAAATTTGAGATATTATATCATTTTATCTGATAATATGTCAGAATCTTCTCTAAGTAGATTTTCAATACTACTATCACACTTAAAATAGTAAAATACTTTCTAAATATTACCTGTGTTCACATTTCTTGACTTGTTACATAATTTGTTTGTCAAGCAAACTAACAAAGAAACAAAGGTTTCTAAAATGTGATTGTTGATATGTTATTATGCCTCTTAGCTTTTTAATCTATAGCTTTATCTATAGTTACAAAATCTATAATATCTAATTATTTTCTTGTTTAATTGCTTTGGCTAAGATCTTTAATTGAATGTTAACTAGTAGAACAGAGAATTGGTATGTTTATCTCTTTCTTGAATTTAGTAGGAAAATCTCTCTTACTTTGCCACTAAGTAACATGCTAGCAATTGCACTGAATTATGTATATTTTATCATGTTAAGGGGGTATCCATAAATTACTATTTTTTACATGATTTAACATAAATCAGCATTGAATTTTGTCAAATGCATTTTCTAATATTTATGAAGATAATAATCATATGATTTGGTCCCCCTAAATTGTTCTATAAAATTAAAAACAATCCCAGTTAAAGTACAAAGATTATGGTGGAACTTGACAAATAATAGAAATTTAATCTAAAAAAGTAACTTATGAAAAGGGCCATTTAGATGCTGGAAAAGAATGATAATCAAGGGGGCCAATTAAGCTCTAGAAGATGTTGAAATACATTCAAAAACAGGATAATTCAAGAGATTTATTACTAATAGGTCTAGATAGCTTGATGGAACTGAATGGGAAAGTGCAAAATCAAATTTAAGTCAATTTCAGAATTTACCATACAGTAAAGTTAGCATTTTATCAGTTGACAAAACATGATTTAAAAAAAGAAATTTGGTGTTGAAGCAACTGATTAGACCTTTTGAAAAGAGTATAATTACCAGGTTGTGCATATTTAATATTTTTATACTGATTGTTATTAATATTTTGCACACATCAATTTTTACAAATTAATCAGTTGAAAATAATGTAATATTTTAGTAAATTCAGGGAATGGTTGGGGAAAATCTAACAACATGAAGAACTGGCACAAAAAATGCTTTAATTATTTTAGAGCATGAGAGAGTGATGACAGACAAGTTAAAACAAAAAAAAAAGTCTGACATGATATTCAAGTTAACATGAAGCATACACATATCCCTTAAGAATGTCCAAGTGATTAGGCCTTGTTCCTCATGAGATTAACAATATAATGAGGAAAGAAATGGGTTGAGAATCACTCAGAGGAAGAAATGTGCGAGAGGCAGAATTGGGGTGGAGTATTGGTTGCTCAGTGAACTAGATGGAGAAATGCAGTTGAGATCTAAACTAAAGCTTGCAATGAGCATAAAGACTTTAGGACTTAATGGTTAAGGCAGACCTATTTAATGTTCTGTGATTTAGCTGGAGTCAATGTAAATAAGCTAAGCATTCATATATCCATATTCCCTCTCTTGCTCTGTTTAGGACTGAGGATAGCTAGAAAGAGAATCATTTGTGTGTGTCACAGTTATGCCTTTGCTATTTAATGAACCAATCCAAAAACTTAGTTGCTTAAAACATTAACCATGTATTTGACTCATGATTTTGTGGGTTGGCAATTTGGAATGGACTCCTGGACAGTTTCTCTACTGATTTCAGCTGAGGTCATTTATACTTGTGTGTTACGTGATAGTCTGTTATGCTCACAAAAGCCATTTTTGAGAGAATATGAGAAGAAAAGCCTACCAGTCTGTCAGGTCATTATCAGTGTCTCCTCCTTTTCCTTCTACTTCAATTTTCTTCCTGTAGAGACTTTTGGTTTTGTTGGTTTAGGTTGGTTAATTTTGGTTTTCACTCATTCATTCATTCACGTGGAAAAAGAATGTGCTTATTCAGTGTATTATACTTAAGATAAGCTTGAAAAAGTAAAATTTGAATGGGTTTCTGTAATATTCCAGAAACATGGGATAAATATTGTTTTAAGAATACATTTAGCTTCTGATATTGGACTTCAGTTATTTTTTAAATACTCAAATTTATGGCATTCTATCATTGCAAATGTTGAGACTATTTATTTACTGAGAAGAGGATAGGACTTTAAAGATTATATTAAGTAGATGAGAGTCAGATGATGGTAAGGGAGTATGGAAATAAGATTGGTATGAGGGTACCATTTCTCTTTATTTTATACAGAAATGCCTTAAAAAATTAAGTGATTTTATAAATTTTGAGGGCACTACTTTCCCAAAGTGTAGCTTAGCGTGTGGAGAGAATTCTAATGGTAGCACCTTGGTATTTTCAGAAATGTCAGGAAATTACTTCTTATTATGTCATTATTACCCAATCAAATATCACAGACTTATTCTGATTACTCATGTTCTATTTTAATATGTGTGTGTGTTCTAACCTAATTCCTCCCAAAAGTAAGATGATGACATGGAAATTTTAATAAATGGCTGTATCTGTGATCATATAATAAGGGAAAATAATGTTAGTTGGGGTCTTTTGTCACAGGACAGGATGGGATAGAACACCAAAGAGATCTCTGAAGGCTAGAAGTTTGCATCAGGTATAACAGAGGCACTGTGAGAATGTAGGAAGTATATATAAGTTCACAAAAGGAGCTGACAGTATGCCATAGAAACTTTGTCCACTTTAAAATTATGCTCTGGGTCTTAAGTTAACCAGCATTTGGTGGTATTGTAGAGAATTATTATGTGTACTAGCTTTGAAATAATTATCATTAATCGATACCTACTGTGATGCAACAGAAAATTTGAGTTAAGGTGTATATGAAGGTAAACATCTTCATCAATACATACACAAAATGATTTAGTGGTAGACTCCCATTGCCACATCAGCTGTGCAATCGTGGACATAGGCAATCATTAAATTGGCAAAAGTCAAACAGTTCATCACCAGAAGCTGAGACTCACTTAGCAATGCACTTGCTATGAAAGAAAAATTACCCACTCAACTCTGTGGCTTAACTGTTTTTTTTTGTTTTTTTTTTTCATTTTATAAATTTAGCTGGTTAGAGTCGGCTAGACTGCTGAGTGAAGAAATTATTAGGAGATAGGTCTGTGGTGGAAAAGAAAAGAAGTAGCTAAAATGAGTGCATTCATTTAAGCTTGTGTTTTTTAAAAAAATATTTTATTTATTTATTTGACAGACAGAGATCACAAGTAGGCAGAAAGAGAGAGAGAGAGAGAGAGAGGAGGAAGCAGGCTCCCCACGGAGCAGAGAGCCCGATGTGGGGCTCGATCCCAGGACCCCGGGATCATGACTTTAGCTGAAGGCAGAGGCTTTAACCCACTGAGCCACCCAGGTGCCCCATAAGCTCATGTTGTTTTTAAAAGCAGAAATTCAGTTTGTTTATTTTATTGTAAGATTCCTGTTAAATATCAATTGAAATTTCTTCATTTGACTCTGTTCTCAAAGAAATAAACAAAATCAAAATTAGGCATTCTAGACAAATAGAGTATTTTGGATTTAAAGATGCACAACAAAATCTTTGTACTTTCTTTAATTAAAATGATCAAATGTAACTTAAGTTAGATATGTTTCACCTAAAGTTCATCACATGCTTGTGTAATATTTGGGAGGAACATGAACACATTAGCACTTAGTATGATTTTTTTATTTTTTTATTTAAGCTTTATTTAAACATATAATGTAACCCCACCACCCTCTCCCAACCCCTCTCCCCCCCACCCCCCTCAGTTTGTTTTATGACATTGAGAGTCTCTTTTGGTTTGTCTCCCTCCCGATCCCATCTTGTTTCATTTTTACTTTTCCTACCACCTTAACTCCCACCCCCGTTGCATCTCCACTTCCTCATATCAGGGAGATCATGTGATAGTTGTCTTTCTCCAGTTGACTTATTTCGCTAAGCATAATATGCTCTAGTTCCATCCATGTCGTCGCAAATGGCAAGATTTCATTTCTTTTGATGGCTGCATAGTATTCCATTGTATATATATATACCACCTCTTCGTTATCCAGTCATCTGTTGATGGACATCTAGGTTCTTTCCATAACTTGGCTATTGTGGACATTGCTGCTATAAACATTCGGGT
>ML106600.1:0-23154 GCA_003697995.1 Taxidea taxus jeffersonii | reverse complement strand
ACCCCCTCACTTTCAATCTGGAGGTGTCTTCAGGTCTAAAATGAGTTTCTTGTAGGCAGCATATTGATGGGTTTTGTTTTTTATCCATTCTGAAACCCTGTGCCTTTTGATTGGGGCATTTGGCCATTTACGTTCAGGGTAACCATTGAGAGATATGAATTTAGTGCCATTGTATTGCCTGTAACGTGATTGTTACTGTATATTGTCTCTGTTCCTTTCTGATAATACTTTTAAGGTCTCTCTTTGCTTTGAGGACCCCTTTCAATATTTCCTGTAGAGCTGGTTTGGTGTTTACAAACTCTTTCAGTTTTTGTTTGTCCTGGAAGCTTTTTATCTCTCCTTCTATTTTCAATGATAACCTAGCTGGATAAAGTATTCTTGGCTGCATGTTTTTCTCATTTAGTGCTCTGAATATATAATGCCAGTTCTTTCTGGCCTGCCAGGTCTCTGTGGATAAGTCTCCTGCCAATCTAATATTTTTACCATTGTATGTTACAGACTTCTTGTCCCGTGCTGCTTTCAGGATTTTCTCTTTGTCACTAAGACTTGTAAATTTTACTATTAGATGGCGGGGTGTGCGTCAGTTCCTACTGATTTTGAGGGGTGTTCTCTGCGCCTCCTGGATTTTGATGCTTGTTCCCCTTGCTATATTAGGGAAATTCTCTACAATACTCCTCTCCAGTATACCTTCTGCTCCTATTTCTCTTTCTTCTTCTTCTGGAATCCCAATTATTCTAATGTTGTTTCGTCTTATGGCATCACTTATCTCTCAAATTTTCCCCTCGTGGTCCAGTAGTTGTTTGTCTCTCTTTTGCTCAGCTTCTTTATTCTCTGTCATTTGGTCTTCTATATCACTAATTCTGTCTTCTGCCTCATTTATCCTAGCAGTAAGAGTCTCCATTTTTGATTGCACCTCATTAATAGCTTTTTTAATTTCAACTTGATTAGATTTTAGTTCTTTTATTTCTCCAGAAAAGGCTTTTATTTCTCCTGACAGGGTTTCTCTAATATCTTCCATGCCTTTTTCAAGCCCGGCTAGAACCTTGAGAATCGTTGTCCTGAATTCCAGATCTGACATATTACCAATGTCTGTATTGATTAGGTCCCTAGCCTTCGGTCCTGCCTCCTGTTCTTTTTTTTGTGGTGAGTTTTTCCACCTTGTCATTTTGTCCAGATAAGAATCCGCTATTCTCCTTGTTAAGTGAACTTGGTCTTGGCTGGATTTCTTGTTGACCTTCTGGGGGAGGGGCCTGTTGTAGTGATTCTCAAGTGTCTCTGCCCCAGGCAGAATTGCACCGCCCTTACCAGGCCGGGCTAAGTAATCCTCTCAGGTTCGCTTTTGGGAGCTTTTGTTCCCTGAATGCTTTCCGTAGAGTTTTGGAGGACGGGAATGAAAATGGCGGCCTCCCAATCTCTGGCTTGGAGGAGCCGAGAGCTAGGGGCCCCAGTCTTCAGTGCGCCTTCAGAGAAAAGCGTTTAATCACTCACCTCTCCCCAGCCTCCGGCCGCACTTGGAGAAAATCGTGCATAATCAGTCCCATCTCACTGGCTTCTAGGAGTGCTCCAAGCTCACCCAGCCTGTCACCAAGCATCTCTGTCTCTGGCAGAGTCCCACCTGGAGTCTCTGAACCCCATAGATCCCTGAGGTCTCCCGGGTCGGAGTCTCCCTGGATCTTGTGGGGACCCCTCGCACAGAGCACCAGCCCGTGTCACAGACCACGGCTCTAGGAAACCTCGGCTCTGTCTCTGCAGCCGGCTTCCCTGCTCTAATATCTGTGAGCTCTGCAACACTCAGACACCCCCGATCTTTCTGTGACCCTGTGGGACCTGAGACCACGCTGTCCCCGCGAGGTCTTCACCCCAGTTTAGCCTCTGTAGTGGTGTCCCTCCCTGGAGCAGACTTTTAAAAGTCCTGATTTTGTGCTCCCTTGTTCCACCGCTTGCCGGGAGCCGGCCCCTCCCCCTGGGGTCTATCTTCCTGTTTCATTGGATTCACTTCTCCGCTGGTCTTACCTTTTAGAAAGTGGTCGATTTTCTGTTTCTAGAATTGCTGTTTTTCTTCTCTTCGATCTCCTGTTGGATTCGTAGGTGTTCAGAATGGTTTGATAGGCTATCTAGCTGATCTCCTGCTGCCTGATGTCGTCTCAACCTGCTACTTCTCCGCCATCTTGACTCCTCCCTCTCCCCACTAAACTTTTTCTATAAAGGGCCAGATAGTAACTATTTTTGGCTTTAAGGGCCACACATGTTACAACTACTCAGCTTCATTAAGGTGCCATGAAAGCAGCCATAGACAATACCCACAAATGGGTGTGGCTATTACCCAATAAAACTTTATTTATGGACACTGAAATTTTATTTTCATGTAATTTTTACATGCCATAAAATATTCTTCCTTTGATTACTTTGTAACTTTTCAAAAAATGTGAAAACCGTTCTAGGCTCATGGGCAATGGAGAAACAGGTGGCAGGCAGGATCGGGCTCCCAGGGAATATCCTGCTTAACCCTGCTTAATACTAATTTTCCTATCTCTTACAGCTTTCAGGTAAAGTCACTACAAATGTATAGGTAATTAGTAAGACAGGTATTAATATACAGTAGTGAATTATCTATTTATAATATATCCTTAGATAATATGCTTACATGCTCATTCAAGATATATATTTATTAATTACTTTCTATGTGCAAAGCATGTGTTAATTCAACAAATGATACAAAGAGAGTATGACACAGCTTCTATCTTCAAAAGGCTTAAAAACATATTAGAAATTTTGAGCGATCTGCTCTATACAGAGGCCACTTGGCATAACTGCCCAAGTTGAGAGGTACATAAGTACTTAGAAGTTCCTAATGTGAGATGATTGCTGACATCTTAGTGAATGTTTTCATGATATAGAGTATCTTTTTCCTAAGACTCAATGGATGACAGTATATTTACAAGCAGTTGGTAAAGACACAAGAAGATGAGATAAATTCTAGGTGCGGCAAGGCAAAATTATCAGCCAATATCTTACAGATAAGTAATTTCACAGATAGGTAACTTTTTTTTTTCTTTTTGAGAATAAAAATGGTGAGACTAGGAAATTTACAGAGGAGAAATTCTCTAAGTCCGAAAGAAATACTATTCATTTTAAGGAGAAATTAACCAAATAAAAATTTTATATCTACTATGTGCCTCTCACCGGGTCCATCTCTAGGTTACAGAAATTAATAACACAAGTACTTTCTGTCCGAGTGTTTTGCAATGTAACAGAAGGCTGTAAACTGTAAAACGTTAGTTGTATCCTAGCACAAAGAGTAGAATATGATGTCTATAAAATGATGAGGGCACATTGTGTTGCAGGATTTCTTCTCCTCTCAGTGCCCATGGTTCTTGGTCATGCCAACTTGGAAGAATGAGGAGGTAGAGTAGACAAAGAGTGGTGAGCAGCAAAAGCAAAGTTAATTGAGCCACAGTAAAATGATAGCACAAAGCTCCCAAAGCAGGAGGGGACCTGAGAGGGTTGCCACCAGAGTTTCTAAGTCTGGGGTTTTTAGGGGCTTGTTGGCAGGCTGTTTTAATCTGATTAACCCTCCATGTGCTTGTCATCCAATCAGGTGTTTGTCATCTATCACATGAGAAATGGTAGAGGGCTCTTTCTGAGTGGTATAAAATCCTTAAGGGTGGTTTCCTTCTAGGGCCCGGGTGGGAGGGGCTTCTTGTCCCTACCTGCCTCTCCTCCAATGATCCTTCATCAACTGCAGATATTGATATCTGATTAATTCTAATGGGGGAGTGGAGAGGTGAAGACTTTTATTTTTTTTAATTAGTAATACTAGGAATTTTCAAAGAGAAAGGGTAAAAAGAGAATAGGGTACCAAAGGACAAATACAAACTTACAGAGATATAAAGAAACAAATTGTTTTCCAGGGTACAGAGGTACAAAAGAAGGGAAGCAAAGAGCATGTTAGCAGGAAATGAAATTAGAAATTCATCCCAAAACTTATAATTAATTAGGCAACATTAATTTTTCAGGGCATATGCTGAAAGTCAATGTGTTAAAAGGCAAAATTATTTTGTTCATTTTATTATTTTCTGGTAAAGCGATCCCAGGCTTTTGAAACATATTAAGTGTGCAGCTAGCTCTGGAGATTTTATCAGAAAAGTAAATGAACATACTGCTTCAGTTAACATTTAAAATGATCAATATTTTCTATTCACATATATAAGAAGATAGGTGGGAGCTCAAGTAAATGAAGGACATAAGATATCATCAGATGATTCTTCTACCTCAAAGAGGACAATAAACCATTTCAGGCTAGATTGATACCAATTTTATTGCTTCCCAGATTTGGAGAAAACTATTTTCCCTAATGAAGGATATTGAATTTTACTGCCCATTAAAAATGGAAGAGAATGCGATGACTAGTTTTTTATCTTAAAATACTTTTTAAAAAGATTTATTTATTTATTTATTTGACACAGAGAGAGAGAGAGAGAGAGAGAGATCACAAGTAGGCAGAGAGCCAGGCAGAGAGAGGGGGAAGCAGGCTCCCCACTGAGCAGAGAGCCTGAAGCGGGGCTCGATCCCAGGACCCTGATATCATGATCTGAGCTGAAGGTACAGGCTTAACCCACTGAGCCACCCAGGCACCCCTCAAAATATTTTTAATCATAGACATAATCAGAAAAATGTGATGTTTGTCTACTGGCAGTTTACATCATTTGAATTAGTCTTTTCCAGTTGTCTTAAGAATGAAAATAGAGTGAGACTCAAATTTAACGCAGATCAGGTTGAAAGGAACAAAAAATGGAGTCCAGATGAATGAGCCCAGTTCTTCCAAGAGTTTTGTTCTTCAGAGCAAAGACAGGCTCTGTGGAGCTGATTTTCAGTGAGGAAAGGTGCTAGGTTCTCTAAGGAGTTTTACTAGTTAAAACAATTTACCAACTTTGTCCAATTTTTGAATATTAGTGTGCTTCAGAGTGTTTATTTTATAAGTTCTGTTCAATTAATTATCCAAAATATATATTTTTTCCTACGAGAATTTACCTTTTTACTTATCTTTTTCTCTCTTAATAGATGGTCTTAACATAAGGTTTTTAACTGGAAAGTGAAAACATTGATCAAACAAAGACATAAAGCCTCAGGTTATGCAATCTGCTCATGGTCATTAAGCTGATAAGGAGATGAAATTTAATTCAAACCCCAATTTTTCTTACCCCCAAATCACCACATTGTATTACCACTGAGTATTACTCTGTGTAAAACCCTATATACTAAATGCAATATGAAATACAAGAAACCAAGGGAAGGTAAGGCCTGCTGATCATATTATTTTCTATTCTCTAAATGCGTCTCCTTTTTTTTTTTTTTTTTTTTTTTTTTTTTTAGAGGGGGCAATAGGGGCAGAGGGAGAGAGAAAGAATCTTAATCAGGCTCCAAGCCCAGCACAGAACCCAATGTGGAATTTGATCTCATTACCCTGACATCAGGACCTGAGCCAAAATCAAGAATCAAATGCTTAACCAACTGAGCTACCAGGAGTCCCTAAACATGTCTCCTTTAAAGGCCTATTGCTAAGCTCTTACCGTTCTTCACCTTGCCAAGTTCACTTCTGCCCCTAGACTTTGCAGTTGCTGTATCCTCTCTTCGGATCACTACTTCCTCAGAGAGTGGCATGGCTTGTCCCTCTCCTTTGGGCACTCACATATCTGCTCACTTCTGTCATCTCCACAGAGGCCAGCTACGTAGCTCATTGTCACTCTTTATTCTTTCAATCTGCTTTATATTTTGCATGTGATGTATCTCCTGCAATTACGTACATATTTATGTGCTTCCATTTATTTATTACTATCTGCCTAAACTACGGTCTAGTAAACTCCATGAAGGCAGGGATTTTGTATTGTTCACTATTTTACTTTCAGGACATATAGCAATTCTGAGCTCATAGTAGGTATTCATCAAATACTTGTGCAATGAATGAATAGATAACTCAATTAATTATCTGAGAGAAACACATCAGGAAAAATGGGGTCTATTTAATAAAACAGAGAGAAATATGTACCATGATAATATAATTAGATCTGTAAACAAAACTCTATGGGATTCCAAAGAAGGAAGCAATGATATCCAATTTAAGATTTATGGAAGGTATAACAAAATAGCCAAAACTTGAGCTATCTTGGAAAAGGGGTATTTTAGAATAAAAGGGCATGATGAATACAGGCACAGGCAGAAACAAATTCTGGGGTGGTATGTTATTAAAGATTCTTATGGAAAACGAGACTGGAAATACAGGTTTGCCTCAATTTTCATGGAAAACTGACTGGATGCCTACAAGCAGTGGGAAGCCAAGTTCTACTGAAGATGAATGCCTGTGTCACCAACTGGTTCTATCAGGCTACAATGGGCAACGTGTAATTCTCAGACACAAATTAGCAAAGTCAGGATCTTAATGACTGATTTCTTGACTTCGGTGAAAATACTAATTCCTGGTCTTAGCTGAAATATGTTTAATTACTTTGAAGCTAACCCATTCTATTTAGTTGGTGTACAGTGATATACTTGTAATTTACATACTGTTGAGATACGAGCTGATTGAACACAGAGATTTTGGCAAGTTCAGGACTTTATCACAAGGAAGAAGATGATAAAAATAATTCTTTTCTCAGTCAAGAGATATGAATTTCAGTATAATATCTATTAACAACTTAATAATGAAGTAAATTCTGTGCCTTGATCTCAGTTTTTTATTTTCAATGAAAATAGTACTACTACCCTATACTTCTAATCCTAACAAAAGGAATAAGGTATCTTTTTGTGTTCTTGGATTAACTCCACCATGAGGGGACTTTTCCCACCCTGCCCCACAACACCAAGCAATTCTCAGATACCAGTAGGAGTTCAAGAATAAATAAATAAATGCCAGGTCAATTGCTTTTCTTAATGTTTACTAAGAAACAGTTCAAGTTCAAATTAATTCTGACACAGTCTACTAGGAGATAATGTCCAATGCCAAGCGTTAAAGGTTCAGTCCCACAAGAGTGCCTTCATTCCCTGACTTCAGATGCCAGTTGCAATTTCAGGTTGTTACCTGTACTTCTTCTGACTGATTGGTTATAAATCAGAGGTTCCCATGATCCTCTCTTTGATTTCAATTAATTTGCTAGAGCAGATTACGAACTCAAGAGACCTGCTTACTCATGAGATCACTGGTTTATTTTGAAAAAGTATCACTCATGAATCACCAGAGAGAAGAGATGTATAGGGCAAGGCAAGAGGAAAAGGCTCTGAGCGTCCATGTCTTCTCCAGCTGCAGCACTCTCCCAGCATCTTCACATGTTCACCTACCCAGAAGTTCCCCAATCCAAACCTTTTGAAAATTTATGCAGGCTTCATTACATAGTCCTGATTGATTAAATCATTGGGCATTGGTAATTAATTCAGTTTTCAGGCCCTCTCCCCATTTTGGAGGTCAGGGAGATAGGAATGAAGTTCCAACCCTTTAATCACATTGTTGGTTCTTCTGAGAACTAGCCCCCATCCTTAAGCTACCCAGAAGCATTCCCAAACTCTCATTAACATCACAAAAGACACCTCTATCACTATCATCACTTAAGAAATTCCAAGGGTTTTAGGAGCTCTGTGCCAGAAATGGGGACTAAGAGCAAATATATATTATATATATATATATATATATATATATATATATATATTTCTAATTAATTATAATATCCCAAGGTATCTCATATAAAGTATTACTCTATTGGAAATATCAATAATGAATACAGACAATAAAATACATATATGCCAGGTCAAGTGCTTTTCTTAATGTTTACTAAAAATACATTTTATTCTTCTGTTTTCGAATGATCATTATTCATATTTGTTTTTAAAGATACAAAGTAGAGGGGTGCCTGGGTGGCTCAGTAGGTTAAAGCCTCTGCCTTCGGCTCAGGTCATGATCTCAGGGTCCTGGGATCGAGCCCCGCATCAGGCTTTCTGCTCAGCAGGGAACCTGTTTCCCTTCCTCTCTCTCTGCCTGCCTCTCTGCCTACTTGTGATCTCTGTCTCTGTCAAATTAAAAAAAAAAATGTTAAATATACAAAGTAGACATTATAACTATGAAGATAAATAAAATAGCACCTGGTCCTCAACAAACTCACTTCTAAGTATAAAAAATGCATTGAGATGGTAGGCTGAACTTTAAAATTCAAACATGTCTAGTAAAACATGTCAGGGAGAAAGAATTTACTCTGTCCTTCAAGGTTCTTCTAGCTTGACTAAGAATTAAATGATAGGAGACAGATAAACTGAAATTTAGTTTTATACACACAGGTAATCCACACAGAAATTCCAAAGATAAGGCAGTCAAAATGAGGTATATAGAAACTAAGGAGAAGTGGGTAGAAGTTTGGGACTTCGAAGGGAAGGAATGCAATTCCCAGGAAGATGAAAAAGATGTTTGGTAAACAAATGTTTGCTGGCACTCTGAAACAATGGAACATAGAAGATTTTGATTAAACAGACCTCGCTAGGTTCTTCCCTGTTTACCGTACCTAGTTCATATCATACGGTAGATATCTATGGTAAAACTTTCTTTCTGGATCATGTCCCCTGTCTAAATTCTTTTTAGGAATAGATGTGGAGGTAAAGAGCTTTTCTTGAATCTGTTGGGTTCTGATGGCCTTAACTCAAAATAATTATATTAATGCCAAAATGGCCCATCTTGGGGCAGCCTGACCTTGAAGCCTATACATGTAAAAAAGGATTTTTTTTCAAACACTTATCATTGATATTTTGAATGGGTATATAAACTCAAAAACATATCTTTTTTTTTTTTTAAAGATTTTATTTATTTATTTGATAGACAGAAATCACAAGTAGGCAGAGAGGCAGAGAGAGAGGAGGAAGCAGGCTGTCCGCAGAGCAGAGAGCCCGATGCGGGGCTCGATCCCACGACCCTGGGATCATGACCTGAGCCGAAGGCAGCGGCTTTAACCCACTGAGCCACCCAGGTGCCCCTCAAAAACATATCTTAAAAGAGAAAATTAATCAAAGTTCATCTCTAGCATGTCCTATATTCTTAGTGAACAGAAATTAAGAAATGTTATGTAAAGATATATATAAATATTCAAGCCTCAATGTTAAAAGAAGTAACTACATTGTAAAGTGCTGATGATAAGATGGTAAAATGGAAACTAATTTTTTTTTAAAGATTTTATTTATTTGACAGAGAGAAGGATCACAAGTAGGCAGAGAGATAGGCAGAGAGGGGAAGCAGGCCCCCTGATGAGCAGAGAGCCTGATGTGGGGGCTCTATCCCAGGATCCTGAGATCATGACCTGAGCTGAAGTCAGAGGCTTAACTCACTGAGCCACCCAGGTATCCCTGGAAACTAATTTTTATTAACTAAAACATTGACTTTATTTCAATAGTTTCTGGACCTTCTGAATCTAACGCATGAACAGAGAAAGAGTCAGAAGCACAAATGTATTAGCAAACAAAACTGTGCATGGCTTACGTGATTTGGGGCATTTCTTTACTGATAGTGGCCCAAATGTTCCAAAGACACATCAGCCTTATTGTTTTAATCACTACTAAAATATCCACACAGAATAAGGACTCAAACTTGAATGGATACTTGCAGCACTCTAGTGGCCATTCTTTATAAGTGCAAAGACACTGCAGCAAAATAAATCACAGTGGATGACACAGATGTTCTTGAAAAGACAGTCTATACCCATAAACCAGCATTAAAATTAAATCTGTTATTCTTATTCTGTACATAATTAAATTTAAATTAACAAATTTATCCTGCTAATTTTCTTCTTTTCTCAATGCTGCACATTTTGGAGGATAACACTTGAGGGCTATGGAAGCACAAATTGATTAAGGAGGTAAGGAAATATAAAGGCTCGGGAGCTCACTCAGTCAAAGACCATAAAGGGATTAGTCTAGAAAGATTTTGTTAAGAATCATATTAATTAGAGTTGCAAATGAAGGTAGATTAATAACTTCACACTCAGAGTATAAATCAATTTTGTGTCTGTAATAAATAATTTTGTTTAGCTAAGGTAGAGTCTTCAAACTTATATAAGAAAAAAGTTAATTAGACAAAATACCACCTAGGGAACACTTAAAAGTGTTTATTAGTGTTTATTGGGCAATATGGGAGATCATTATAAGAATGGGGAAGGACTAGATTATAAGAATGCAGAAGGACTAGTTATAAGAATGGGGAAAAACTAGCAGGGGTTTGGGGGAGTAGTATAAATTGTGCAAGGAACTGACTAGGGAGAAATTATATTGTACATGATAATAAATTAAACAGAATTTAGACTTAGAGATGTGAATGTAAGTCCAGCTACAAAATAAATAAACATGAACCTATGAAATCATGTATTTATCTATCAAAAGGATGATTTTGGTTAACTTGTAATTATTTTCTTTCCTTTTATCAATGACTGACTTTACAATTCCTGAAAGATAATAATTTTAGAAAAATATGCTTTAAATAATTCATCATCTGAGTGTTAAAATGCCACTCTAACCCTTTGATTAAAAATTCGGTAATAAAATGTAAGCTGACAGCTGGGTAAATGAAATACTGTTTAGATAAGCTTATCTGTTCTTCAGCAAAAATATATGCATAAAGTTGTCTTTACTTCAAAAATGATATACACATCTTCTAAAAATTCACTTTGCTGAAAAAGAGCTTGATAGATGTCAGAAAAAATAAGCTAGCGTTTTATTTTAAAAGCTTTGTTTTTAGTCCATTGATTTGAATTTTTAAAAACAATGTTTAAAAAGATAATTTTAACCTTAAGAATTCCCTTTATTAGGATCTACATATATAGTCATGCACAAGTCAAATATTAATACAATGATCTAATGCCAAGGCATTTTTAAAAGATTTTACTTATTTATTTGGCAGATAGAGATCACAAGTAGGCAGAGAGGCAGGCAGAAAGAGAGGGGGAAGCAGGCTTCCTGCTGAGCAGAGAGCCTGATGCAGGCCTCGATCCCAGGACCTTGAGATCATGACCTGAGCCAAAGGCAGAGGCTTTATCCCACCGAGCCACCCAAGTGCCCCTGCCAAGGCATTTTTAAAGATTGAATCAAAGGTCTTCATCAGGGGAACTGGGTAACTCAGTTAAGTGTCTGCCTTCTGCTCAGGTCCCAATCGGATGATCCTGGGATGGAGTCTCACATAGGGCTCCTTGTTCAGCAGGGAGTCTGCTTCTCTTTCTACCCCCCTCCCACCCCTAACCCAACTTATGATCTCTTTCTCACACTTTCTCTTCTCAAATAAATAAATAATATCTTTAAAAGAAGGATCTTCATCAGACATATGCAAACTCAGTTCAAATGAGATAATACTGAAATGATCCCATATCTAAACAGTTTCTGAGATTTTTTTCATACAATAAGAGAAAAATCAAAATACATAATATTGAAATCTTTCCATGTGGTTGCCAATATATAAATAAGTGGTTAAGGGAATAAAATGTCAAAATAAATGTGACTATATTCAAGCTCAGTAATATATTCATTATTTTTGATGTTTATATAAGCCTTGTCTATATATGACCAGATAAATGGAACAGTAGTCATGACATGTCTTAAAAAATAAATAATTTCTCAATTTGGTTTCAGCACTGAGATACAGGGAACTGGTTAGATTCAGTGGTTCACACTTTATCTGTTACAAATTATTGAATGCAGATTACATATGTGCACAAAAATCATACATGATGTGTTTCAAAGTCATTATATTAGGTATTTACTTACTGTTAAACTAATTTTCAGAGTAATAGAAAATATTCTATTTAAAACAAAGGAAAATATTTTATAATCTTAAATCTCATGATTTGGTTTATTAGATTCTCTTCATTTTCAAGGGATAGAGTAGAAAAGAAGCAATGGATGGAAGAGTTGCCGAAAGGCACCTACTCATGTTAAAGAAAAAATTATTCTGACATTTAGTAAAATGGCAAGAAAGACTTCATTCACAGCTAGTATAATAGGTGTCAAGAATATAGCAATAAAGAAGAGAGACAGGGCTCAGTTCCAAACACAGCAAAGTCAGCTGGGGATTTAAAGCCAAAGAGCAGAGTAAGAGGGTGAGTAGATTAAAAAAAAAGATTACTAAGGGTAGACATCAAAGGTAGAGGTATTCTTGATAAACCAACTTCACAGAACTCTTACTGAAGGCAGGCCAGGGTGATTGGCTAACAAGAATGGGGAATTCTGGCTCAACTAGCTTAGCAGGGTTCTTGATACCCTGAGCTAGGCAGACTGAAGACAGGGCTCAATGATGAGGAAGAACAAATGAACTTGGGAACACTTTGGCTACCATGGGGAAGAAAACTGCTGATGTAAGGTCCTACTTATCTCAAAATGTGATATTCCTGAACTGGTAATGTCACTTTACCTTAGCCATCCTAAAAGCATGCAGAGGGTAGTCTTAGAATTCAGGAAAATGTCAATAGACATTTTACCATTCAAGACAACAGAAGAGAAATTAGGGGAAAAACAACAACAATAAAATTAAAAAAAAAAGATTTTATTTATTTATTTGACAGAGAGAGAGACACACACACACAGCGAAAGAGGGAACACAAGTGGGGGGAGTGGGAGAGGGAGAAGCAGGCCTCTGCTAAGCAGAGAGCCTGATACGGGGCTCCATCCCAGGACCCTGGAATCATGACCTGAGCCGAAAGCAGATGCTGAATGACACCCAGGCGCCCCTAAAATTAAAATTTGAAATAGAAGACAAGCATAGTTACAATAAGGCTTAATAAAATAAGAAATCCATTTCAGGTATTACGTCATTTGTGATCTTTGCCAAATTCAAGAAAACATGGATTGCATGAAGAATGCAGTAATAGAATGATGAAATCTTTTACCTAGATAAAATGACATTTAAAAAGAAAGCTAAGATAAGAAAGTTGAGATAAGAAAAATTGTAATCACAAATTATAATGGAACAATGCAAAAATCTCTTTTTGTACTAATAAACACAGAGCTGACATTGTAAAAAAACAATTTATATGGGAGTAAAAGTGGTCAAATGATTGAAAGAAAATGACAAATAGGTGAAAACAGCTCAAGGTGACAGTTATGAAGAAGGAAAAGTGTTAACATGTATTTTTAAGAAAGAACAAATAGGATAGAAATGAAAAGTATGGGTAACTAAAAAAATAAATTTTCTGTGCTAAGACTTAATTATATACATATGAAGAAATCCTTCAAATAGCACCAAATTCCAAAAAGAATATAAATTCTTAAGTGAATCCTGCTGAAATTGTTCAATAATAAGGTAATAATAAATAATATAATAAATTAATAAATATAATATAAATATATAAAATAATATAATAAATTAATAAATATAATAAATAATAAAGTAAAATATACTAAACACATGGACAGAATTTTTCACTGAAGGGAAATACCTGACTTCAGTTTTCCTTTCTGCTTATTAAACAAAAGAAGAAAATGGAGAGATTAGTGGTGGAAACAAATTCACCCCTCCCAAACCACCTTGTAATGCCAAGAGACACTCTTTGTACATATGCAAGGATTTAGTCTATGAGTATCCACACAGTCCATTCAAATGAGTAAAAATGAAAAATGAGTAAAAAAGAAATTTTAAGAATGTAAATTTGTGGTCTAAAAGGATGGGGAATGTAATCATTATCTAAATAATTATTGGAAATATGGTTATATATTGGATGAAATTAATTGTTTCAAAGTAAGGAAGGTACAGCAAAAGAAAGAAAGAAAAACAAATCAGTTCTAAAATACCATATTAGGATGGGTAAAATAGGCTATGAGAATTGAGTGCACTTGTCATGATAAGCACTAGGTGATGTATGGAATTGCTGAATCACTATATTGTATATCTGAAACTGACATAATACTGTATGTTAACTATACTGGCATTTGAAATAAAATAAAATATAAATACCAAATTATATAAGCACAAACTGAAAACAATTTTAATTCACATTCAAAACTATTTTTGCAAAAATATTTACTGCAATTTTATCATAATAAGAAAGAAAAACAAATGAAATATTCCATTATATAATATTGGTTAAATAGTTTTATAAAAATATTTAATAAAATGTGAATATATTCATAATATTTGTCTAATGACAAAGGCAGGTTACAATAGAGTATACTGAAATTATATCACTCTCAAGTAAAAGACAAACTTTATACAGAATCCATAACTATACTGTCACAGATAAATCAGGGAAAAATTTACAATTGGTAAATACGATTTTCTTGAAGATCTATAAACAACTATTAAGATTTCCCCAGAGCAGGACGCCTGGGTGGCTCAGTTGGTTAAGCGGCTGCCTTCGGCTCAGGTCATGATCCCAGCGTCCTGGGATAGAGTCCCACATCGGGCTCCTTGCCCGGCGGGGAGCCTGCTTCTTTCTCCCTCTGCCTCTGCCCGCCACTCTGTCTGCCTGTGCTCTCTCTCTCTGTAACAAATAAATAAATAAAATCTTTAAAAAAAAAAAAGATTTCCCCAGAGGAGTTAAAAAGTAATGGTGGAAAACATATATGCAAGTATATGTAGCTAAAGTCAGAAAGTGAATAAGTTTTTATATTGCACGTCAATATTGAATTTTCCCTTTAGACCGGAGTTAACTACTGTTGATGAATAACTAATATTATTGTTAATATTTACAAGATTATACAAGAGTTCTCTTTTAATGATCAATAAGGAATATCATAAATCCATCAATTAGCTAATTAGCTCACCTATAAGTATTTTTAACCAAATGAGGATTTAAGAAAAAATATGTGGGGTGCCTCGGTGGCTTAGTGGGTTAAAGCCTCTGCCTTCGGCTCAGGTCATGATCTCAGGGTCCTGGGATCGAGCCCCGCATCGGGCTCTCTGCTCAGTAGCCCTCTTTCTCTGCCTGCCTCTCTGCTTACTTGTGATCTCTTTCTCTGTGTCAAATAAATAAAAAAAATCTTTAAAGAAAAAATATGCATTAGCTCCAACAGTTGCTGTTTGCTGTTATATCATATTATATTAAAGAAAAAGATTAATCTTCTAAATGAATAAATATTTAACTTCAAATTTCACCTTTCTACACCTAAATTTGTATTGTTAGGCTTGCAGCAAATTTCTTTATTGGTAACAACTTTCCAGTTTGTTTTATTTTTGTTTTTTTAAGCCATGAAAATTGATTTCTATAGAGAAATACTAACATGTCTTTCTTCCAATGGAAACACAACACTTAACTAGAAAGGCTACAAATGTGAAGCAATATCTACTACAATCATAAAGACAGATGTTTTACCATCATATAATCTTCAATTTTCTTTTAGCTATACCTACGCTCTAAGTATGTCATGTTGAAGTGAAAGTGAGTGAAGTGAGTACTTTTATTCATTTCATGTAAGCTTAATAGTGTCATAATTCCTTCACCTTTTGATCCATATCATTTTGGTTATGATGATGTTAGCGTTCTACTGAATAAAAAAACTTCTTTTGTTTATACAACAGGTTCTCCAGGAAGAATGAAAACTGATAATAATGCAGGTTGTTAGCTCCCTCTGCTTTCTTGGGGCTTTCATTGTGAGTTCATGTGTATCTACCTATGCAAACCAAATTAAACTATAATTCTCAATAAAATGTCAAAAATTTCACTTAGCAAGAGAGATGGGGAGGGTGTTGGGGCTTTCCATAATGCTAACTACTAGACATGTAACTGCTAGGCTCACCTCAGTCTTTCCTTGGTCCTGTTTTTCTTGGTTTGCAATTAACTCATCTGTGTGATTATGTCATAAACATCTACCCTCACCACTGTACTTTGAGCACGATGAGAACAAAGGCCACATCCGTTTTCATCACCATATTACCCACAGTGCATAGGGTAGGGTTTGACTGAAGAGAATACAGAAAACAGAGCTGCTACAGGAAAATACAGGCTGCTGGATGAATGAAATAGTGTTTTTAGGGCCTTGTTGCTGTGGACAAATAAGTTCTAACTAATCTGTGTTTTCATATCCTTTGACTTAGATTAAATTTAATCTTTAGATTAAAATGCCCAGAAAAGAGACTCAAATTATTTTAGTCTGGGTCCTTTGTCTATTTCTTTGCAAAATGAATACAGTGCACCTTGATTGACAGCCACTGAAGTTGTGTAGCATGGAAGAGCAGAAATTCCCCCCGGAAAAATTTAGGTGATATTACCAGACCAGAGTAAAGATATAGCCAATGAAAGCAAAACCAGAAGTTTTCAGTATAGGGAATAAACAGATGGTCTATATTTCTGACAGTTTCTTATCATAGAAATGCCAGAATCTGCAAAGGAGTTACTAAATTCCTTTTAATGTCAGTCTCACCTTCAAATAACCAACAGCAAATTAATTAATCTTCTATTAAGATTTATTTTGCCAGCAAATATCTCGGAAGAATTATCTTGGACTATATATCAAGAAGACACATATCTATAAGTTTTTTTCATTTTTTAAGTTTTTTAAAAAAATATTTATTTATTTATTTGAGAGAGAGAGAGAGAGAAAGAGAGAGAGAGAGAGAGTGTGTAGGGGGAGGGGCAGAAGGAGAGGAAGAGAAGCAGACTCCCTGCTGAGTGTGGACCTCAGCTGTGGATGGGATCCCACAACCTGAGATCATGACCTGAGCCGAAATCAAGAGTCAGATGTTCAACAAAATGAGTCACCAAGGTGCCCCTATTTTTTTTTTTTAAACATTAATTGTGAACTGTTTTTTTCCCCTTTAGATTGCTACTCCAAGAAAGCAGAAACCATGTCGGTTGTGCACTTCTGTATTCCTAGCATATGCCAGAGCCTGATACAAAATAGATACTCCAAAACTATTGAACAATAAGCCAAGAAGGACTCTAACAGGTTTCTAATGACGTAGACCTTTCTAATTTCTTTCCCTTATGAGAACTAAAAGCAAAGCAGAAATTATTTAAAGAAGTGTTTATATACAGGGGCACCTGGATGGCTCAGTTGGTTAAGGGTCTGCCTTCAGCTCAGGTCATGATCTCAGGGTCCTGGGATCGAGTCCCACATCTGGTTCCCTGTTCAGCAAGTAATCTGCTTGTCCTTCCCCTTCTGCTCTCTCCCCACCACCCCACTTATTCTCTTTCTCTCTCAAATAAATAGATAAAATCTTTAAAAAAAAGAAGTGTTTATATACAAATATGGAATCCAAGAAAGTCAATTGTAGAGTTTCAAAAAGAAAATATCTTTATCACTTTTGGATTAGGTTCAATTTAGGACTCTCACAAAACATTTTAAAAACATAGAAAATGATGTAAGTTGATCTTGTGCTAGTTTACCCATGCCCTAAAGCAGAAAAAAGAAAACTCTGTGGATGGGTTTAAGGACTTTAATTCCTACAAAATAATTCTAAATATATGAGAACTAGATCTTGACACTAATTCATCCACCACAGTATTATTTTCCTGAAATAAGCCTCTCTGGCAACTTGTCACGAGAATCTATCAGATGGACATATATCCTCATCTATTAAATCTCTTCTGCTGACATCTCTATTAAGTGATATTATTCATTCTCTTCAAAAGCGTAATTCCATCTTGGTTGTCCTCTCTATCGAGGGCTGAGATATTCATACTGACTCTTGCTCACATTTATTTTTTTGTTAACTAAAGGATATGGTTTTCTTAAAAGCAAATAAGCTTCCTAGCCCTAATTCTTTGATGCACTGGTTTACTACTCTATAGACACTTCTTCAGCAAGGAATTCCTGCACTGTGCTATGTCCTTGGTCAGAAGAAAACCTGTCCCACCCTAGTGTTGTTAATCATATAACATCTAGATAATAAAAAGATCACTGTCCTGAATTAAAATTCTGGCCTGATAGTTATTGGATGAGTGCCCTTTAGAAAAAAAATATTATCTTTTCTGAATATTTGAACCCTTGTCTGTAAATGAGTGTAAGAATATAAATAGCTTATAAATAGTCTACTGTATGAAATGGGATAGCATAAGAGAATGGCTAACATACTGACTCACGGCAGTGTTTGGAAAGGGTTATTTTCCTCATTTATTTCTGAACACAAGATGACTACTTTTTTTCCTGACCCTGTATCTCTACTAGAAACTGAAAAGTTTCCTTCAGCTATAAGGTGCCTATGTTTTCTAATAAAGACACTGCATAGCTAACCATTCGTATAGAGAATAAATGGAAGCTTATGTAAAATCTAATGGAAATTTTACTTCTAGCTCCAAACAGGTGTTGGGACATTAGTATGTTTTTATCAGTCATATATCTATAAATGCCTATATTAGAGCAGAAGAGTTTGCCTTATTCTTATCTAGTATATATTGTACTTGTAACTGGAATGGCAAGATTAAAAACTCTAAGTATCATGAAGCCAGAGCCATAACTATTTTCTGTAACCAGCATGTATCCATCAAGTAACACAGGGCCTAGCACCTACTGGATGTTCAATAAACATATACTGAAGGGACTAATAAATGAATAAATTAATGAATAAGTATAAGAAAAATTATGGAAAATTCTCTGTGTCTATAATAAAACATCTAAACATACTTATAAAACCATCCTTTGGGGGCACCTGGGTAGCTCAGTGGGTTAAAGCCTCTGCCTTCGGCTCAGGTCATGATCTCAGGGTCCTGGGATCGAGCCCCGCATTGGGCTCTCTGCTCAGTGGGGAGCCTGCTTCCTCCTCTCTCTTTGCCTGCCTCTCCGCCTACTTGTGATCTCTGTCTGCCAAATAAATAAATAAATAAAATATTAAAAGAAAAAAAACAAACCATCCTTTGGACAGGGTCTCACTGCTAACCACATGCCAACAGACTATAGCCACTTCAACCCGGTCCCTTATACCTAGGATTGGATTGCTAGTACTAGGTATTTTGTTCAATAATGCCTACTCTTTAATAAAACACACCAATCATGAAATGTAAATGTGACATTATACTATGCTGTATAAAATGCTATTTTGCCTGATATGTTAAAGACAGGGTAAGATAACTTTAGCATTATTTTATATGATATGTTTAAGACAAAACAAAACAAAATAGGGTCATTTTAATTTTGGGGAAATAAGCTTTATATTTCATTTTTAATGTGATCTTGAGTAAGTGAACCTATCATTACCACCCCCCCACACACACACTACACAGGCAGGATGTAAACACAAAGCCACAGAGTTCAAAGAAGGGTATGAGACCCAAGATGGCAAGAGGGTTGGAAGAGAGGTTGTCCAGGAAAATGTTACAAATCAGGCAAAACTGAAGTACATACAAGAATTTTTCCAGGGAGAAAGAATTCCAGGTAGAGGAAGCCACGTGTACAGAGGCAAAAATGAAATGAAACAAAACAAAATACAGAAACAAATACAGGAGGATATAAGACATGTGAGTGGCTGGTGGGAAGCTGAGTGATGAGCCAGACTCACAATGAGTCTGATTAGTGAAGCTAAGTCATTTGGGTTGCGAACAAAATTAAAGAAAAGACATCAAGAATTTTGAGTACAGAATGACATATTCGATCTATATTTTAGAAATATCACTCCGGCAGTGATATAGAGAATGAATTTGGTTGGTAGCAGGAGTAAAACACAGGTACAAGGAAAAGCACCCTAGAAGGTTAAAAATGATGAACTAATGCAGTAAAAGAGATGGGACCAGTGAGAGGAATTAGAGTGATATTTAAAAAGCTATTATCTGGAGACGAATTTTCCAAATTGAAGATGAGAAGTAGTGTCTTTTTCTCAGACATTAAACAAAAGAAAGGAATATTGTAGCCAATTTGTTAACTTTGTTATTACAATTTTGAACCTGAAGGAGTTTATGGCTAATCAACTTAACCTATTCATTTAGAGTCAGAGAAAAGGCCAGAAAGTCTACCCAAAATGACTGTGGTAGATGCTATCAAAGAGATTTTAGAAAAGTGTAAAGCTGGAGGAGATGATTGAAGAATGATGTACAAGCTGGATAAGGCAGAAAAAGGATTTTAAGAGATCAATGAGGATGCAGCTGAAGTTGAAGTCTTCAACAGTTGATGTGCATTGGCATTGGTCTACATCATGATGCAATTCCTCAGTAGTTACTTAATCTTTTAGATACAGTTATCCTCCCTGCATTCCCAGAAGGGAATACATTCCAAGACCCTGAGTGGATGTCAGAAGCCAGGCATTGTACTAAACCCTAAATGTACTGTGTGTTTTCCCATACACATATACCTATGATAAAGTTATTTTGTAAATGAGGCACGGTAAGAGATTAACAACAATAACTAAGGATAAAATAGAACAATCATAACAATGTGCTGCAATGAAAGTTATGTAAATAGGGTCTCTATCTCAAAACATCTTCTCATCCTGTAGTCACCCTTCTTGAAATGATATGAGATGATAAGTGCCTACTCGATGACAGCATGAGGCTTCCGTTGACCTTCTGATGATATGTCAGTAGGAGGATAATCTTTCTGGACTGCAGTTGACCATGGATAACTGAGACTGTGGGTAAGTGAAACTATAGAGAGTGAAATCATGAATAAGAGGACTACTGTATTGTACATGTTGAAGGCAGACTATCATGTATATCCAGGCAGATTTTTTCTAGTGAGTGCAGCAAGGTAATTGTGTGAGGTAGGAGGATTTGAGGCATGAACAAGAGTTGTGAAAGTGATCTAGGCAAGGAAGGCAGGAAGAGAGGAAGGCAAGGTGGATAAACTGGGGCAAAATAAATAGGTTCAGAAGTCTTGATGATGTCAAGGGTCAGAGATGGAGCTGGAGATGGTGTAGAATAAGTTAAACACAGAGAACATTGATTAGAATGCAAAATATTTGTGTGTACTCTTTCAAACATGATGAAGTGTGAAGCCATATGGAATATTAAAGTATCAGGGCACTATTACTTTATAAATGAGTGGCTAAGCAAGTGTTCAGAAAGAGAGGAGAGATTTATGTGGGCTGAAAAAATCTTGGAAGTCCTCCTGGAGAAAGAGAAACCTGAGCTGGAAGGAAAGACTTAAAAAAGACATGGGCAGAAAAACAAAGAGAGAATATCTCCCCCTCCTCTTTCCCCATAGAACTGCAAGAAAAAGTGGTGACAGCACATTTGCAAGACTAGAAGTTTTTGTTAAAGCAAAGATATTCTTGAAAGACAAATGGAAGAAAATGAAAAAAGAATCATTGCTAAAGACAGAATTCAGGAATCTAATTGCCAAGACAAAGTCTTCTGAGACAGTGCTGTTAAGTTAAAATAATTTAGATTGATTAATAAAATATTTAACAAAAGCTGCTCAAATATTTTTATCTGCCCTTTAACAAACCTATTTCTAAAAATATACAAGAGAATTATCAATTCAAACACAAGATTTTCCTGAATTTCTCAGGAACTAATTTCACGTGTGCTATTTATGATAGACTCAGCATCAATATAGCCTCAGGGCCAACTGATTGCTAGTAAATTGAGTACAAACTTATGTTCATTATGACATTTCAATTGGGAAATTTTCCTAAGAACTATTATCAATCTCATCTATTTAATTCTCTGGCAAAATTTGCAACTAAAGTGGTAATATTCAGAGGAATTTCACATTATCTGATAGTACCTAATATAACTTTGTTAGTTGTTTTAAAGTTGAATTTTTTATTTCCTTGTTATATAGGCTATACTACTTTTTGTAATATTTTATCAAGATTGGATCTAACTAAAATTTGTTTATAAAATAATATTTTAATTCATTTTGTAAATGATGTCTAATGAAACTAAATATTGTAAAGATCTTTTTAAAAATATTGTAGCAGAAAGATATTGGATCATATTTATTATTTAGTCTTTTGTCTTAACTTTAAAAAAACCCATATATTTAATAATGTTATAAAGCAAAGAAACCAACATTTTCTCACATAAAATATAATTATATCATTAACACCAATTAACCAAAGACTACTTACTAGCATATTATTCTGAATTTGACCATACAGACATTGGGAATGATCAAATTATACAGTATCTTAATAAATATTTTTGCTTCTATTTTTTGTGAAGACTTTAGATATTCCCTCAGTCCTCAGTTTTTATACCAGTTGGATAATTTAGTCAATTAAAACAATTAAATAATTAATTAAATAATTAAAATAATTTAGTGATTTAAAACAAAAATATAAGATAGAAATCCAGGTACAGCATGAGAAGAATATAAGTAATTTCCAATAGCACTGATTCCACTCCTTTTTTTTCTAGAAGAAAGAGCACAGTATAAAAAGGGGATAGGTGAGTTTTCCTAAGAAGAATTAGAAGATATGCCTTTCATTTTGCCTAGTTGGGGAAAATTTAATATTAAGTAAATGCAAGTATATACACTTAAATTCCCTTTGCTAGAGAAGGGGAACGTTGACTAGCTGCTGTCAATGATTTCTAAATTAGCTAGAGTAACCAGGATAAAGGGGGAAAAATTAATAATAAAATTCTAACCCATCTGAATAATTTCAGCTCAATTCCAGGCATTTATAAGGGAAATACTAGTATTTGGGTGAGGTGGGATTTTATAAGGACTATCCAGGGTGACCCCAAACATCCATCCTACTTAATCATTCCTGGTCCCAGAGAAAAATCACTTCATAATCTGAGCATCCTACTTCAGGAATTTCTACAGATCTACAGATTTTTCTGTGTCTGAGATTATCCTTATTCAATCCCAGACTTCCGTTTGGCAGTGTTTGTTGGTGGTAGGATGGGGGAAGCTGCTCAGAGAAGAGTTAGAAAGATGTCATTGAAGGTGGTCAGTAAGCAGCAAATCTAGGTTTTGTGGAACACGGAACTCAAGCAATTTCCCATACTCAACTTTAGCAACAGAACACAAGAGTAGGCACACAACTGAATATTTATTTAAAATGGAAAAGAATTTATAAAAATAAATTTTAAAGCTGACAAGCATCAAAATCATTACAAAAATCTAAAAATCTAAATTTTAATTTAGAAATTTAGAATTTAGAAATTTAATTTAGAAAATTTTTTCTTTTTAAGATTTATTTGAGAGAGACAGAGAGAGGGAGCATGAGCAGAGAGAGGGAGAAGCAGACTCCCCACTGAGCAGGAAGCCCGATGCAGGGCTAGATTACAGGACACTGAGATCATGACCTGAGCCAAAGGCAGATGCTTAACC
>ML106598.1:12529-28614 GCA_003697995.1 Taxidea taxus jeffersonii | reverse complement strand
AAAAAAAAAAAGATGATTAAAAACTAAAAATTATATGTAATGTATAATCTGATGAAAGAGGTGGATTAGCCATGGAGTATGGCTAAGTTACCTCTTATTTATTTTATTTATTTTTTTTTTTGCCAGCACAATTGCAAAAATATAAAATGTCTTTGTGTCCATTGCATATGTGATTTTAAATCCGTGAAAACAGGGGTGCCTAGGTAGTTCAGTTGGTTAAGTGTCCAACTCTTGGTTTCTGCTCAGGTCATGATCTCATGGGTCATGAGATCAAGCCCTGCATGAAGTTCTATGCTGAGCGGTGAGTCTGCTTGAAAATTTTCTCCCTTTGCCCCTGCCATCCTTGCATATACACACAAACACACTCTCTCTCTCAAATAAATAAATCTTAAAAAAATAAATCTATGAAAATGATCTTGCATCTATTGATACTTCCACCACCAGTAATTTAAGACAGTAAAAGAAAAGTGCTTTACAGAATACACTGCTGCTTATTAGCACTAAAGCACTTGCTGAGTACCAAAGGCAGTACCCATTGCCCCTTTTGCATACTTTAAATTCAGTGTCGTCTTCCATTGCCTTCAAAGTACTTCTTCAAAATAACCCCGTTTTACCAATTCAAGCTTATACATCACTGACATATATATACACTCCTCTCCATTTGGATCTTTCTCTTCAGTAAACATGCTTTCTCCTCCTCAGCTCTGTTGTTCCCTCCACTAGGAACGTCATTTCCTTTACCTCTGCTCTCACTTGAGTATCTCATTTCCAGATTTTTCCTAGTGTTTTGTCCATATGTTGCTCTTACTGTCTATATGTCCATACAGTTTTCCACTATTCTAATTTCTGTTAGTTTATTCTTATGCTTTTCTGTAGGCTCTAGCTGTCCTTGTATTCTGAAACACATTGGAAGTTTCTCTACCAAACTTTATTTATTCATTGTTCATTTCTGTAGGATTCAAATTTCTAGAACCACCAAGTCAATAACCAAAGTATTAAAAAAAAAAAAAGAAAAAGAAGAAAGGTTTTACTTGTACAGAAACTACATTCAGAACATCTTTTCCCTTATTTTGAAATGCAATTTCTAAGTGTTTCTCATGATAGCTACTAACAGTGATATCATTTCAAATTTGGGTCCCCATGTTTTCTTCCTATGGGGCACGAGATAGAACAGTGGTTTTCAAATATTTACTTTTAGGAGCCAATTCTTCTTTTCTTTTCAAGCTCATTCTTACCCAGAATTTCAAATATGTCAGAGAGATACAAGCTGAGCAACTCTTGTTAAAGAGAATGCAGTGTGTATGGGGAATGTGAGGATCCTGCCTGCCTAGCCCTTACACAGCCCCACCACTGGCTCCTGCTGCTCCTTGGAGAAACTCTGGAGGCCCTTTGTAGAAACTGCAGAAACCCTGGCCTTGGCTCTGGCTTCTCTTTGTTCAGGCTTGAGCAAGTCTCTTTCCTCAATCTTAAAAACAGTGAACTTGATCTTCAGAGACCATTCATAGAAATTACAAAGCACCACACTCAAAGCAAATGAGGAAAAAATTCATGCCTATTTTGGTGTTCTATTGTTGTACTGGGTCATTACTTTGAGATACTTTCTTAGGACAAAAACTGATAGATGTTTGATAAAAATTAGTACTGAGGGTTGGTTATAGATTTGAACTTTGTTTGTTTGTTTGTTTACCTAGATTCTGTTTTGTGAGTACCTTTTAATATTAGTAAATTTCAGTTTTGAAAATTCTAGTTTGAGGTAGCATTTCAAAAAAAGAAACCAAAGTTTGTAGTCAACATTCACAACTTCTAATCTTTTGTATTCCTTTAAGAAAGCAAGCAGTGTAACATGGTGTTCCTACATAGAAACAATCTGGTATAAGTATAATAGATGTTTATTTTGGCAGGTGTTCATTTACAGAATGTGTGAAGAAATACACAAACTCAGGATCAGGAAAATACCATTAAAGAGTACTATCATTCCAGTTAATAAAATATATTGGTGAACTTGGGACATTTCATTGTGACTGTATTTTGAAACTATTTCAAATGGGCACTGATTCATTTGTAAATGGAAAAAGTCAGCAAAAACCAAAACAGTAAGTACTACTTTATTCCAAACAAGCTGTTAAATAAACTACTGCTGCTTTTAACTGCAGAGTACTTACATCTAACTGCTGTCTACAATTTTTTAAGAATTCCTGGCTTCCCCAGCAGATAAACTTGACTCAGCTATCAACATAAAAGTCCCTTACCTGTCAGTTTGGCTTAATCAAAAGTTTTTGATGCTTCTAATATTTCTACCAAAATTTTTCATTTTACAAAATAGATATATAACATGAAAATCTTAATTAAAAAACCCATTTAACCCATGTGTATGTGTATATGTATGTAAATAAACATATCATTTTAGAAATATTTATTGTTAAATGAAGTTACTTCCAGTGAATTAAACTTTGCAAATAAAAGTGGTATATATAGACAATGTATTGAAAATTTAATTTGTTTTTACTGTAGTGCCCTCATTACTAGAAGGTTACATAAGATTTTAAATACACTTAAATTAAAAATCATTCAGTCAGTGCACATTTTTATTCATTCAATAAATAGTTATGTTGTACTCTGACCCAGATAGGAATTGAGTACTGAAATTTTGTTTCTGATGCCCAGGAACTTGCAAACTAATGAGTAGCATAATGTGGAACTACAGTATAATTATCATTTTAGTGACACAGGCAAGTGTTTTTAACATACCACTTAAGTGTCAAAAAGCAAATGAGATCTGAAATGAATCAGTGGAGAAATTTTTTGCTTGGAGAAGCAGTGAGAGATTCCTAGTCATTCCTTCTTTCCTTCCTCCTGCAGAACCAGTATCAACCAGTTTTAAAAGCTCTATTATATTGGCAGGCTCTATTATTGGGAGGGGTAGTCTGGCAAGGGTAAGAATAGCAATTTTGATTTGAGAAAGCCTGAAGTAGAAGGGAAGGATAAAGAAGATAAGGGAGGGGGAGGAACTAACATTTATGGAATACTTAGCAATTGAACTTTTTATGTCTATTATGACATTGTGTTTCTTCTTAAAAGGAACCTGCTAAAAAGCGATTGAAACCACTGAGGTAGAAGAAGAAGAAACCGGGACAAATAGACGACAGTTCTTTACCTTGGCTCTATTCAACCTTGTCCCTATTGACCAGTGTTTGAGGGAAAAGTATCTAGCATCAAACTAATAGAGAATATCAAGTAATATTTTCTTTCAAACTGTATACATGCCTTGCATTTAGTAGGTCATCAATGTTTTTATTTGGTTTAATTAAGCAAAATAAGGAAAAATGAATAAATAAAGGTAATGCAAAGAAAATAAAGGTAATGCTCATAAGATATAGAATGAGTTTTTGGACTCTTACTGTTGATAAGACCTGCAAGAATTATATAGTACGGTCATAAGAAGACACTTGAAAGTTGGTTGCATATGCCTTTTTAGAAAAATGTTGAGTTTGGGGACTTTAAGGAAAAGACCTCATTATTTTTCAATAGTTCAAATACATCAAAATTAAAACCAAAAGCAAAATATTCTGACAGTTAAATTGTAGCTTCATTTTAAAAAATATCTAACTTTACATATATTTGTGTTTCATTTATCTACGTCAGTACTTGATTTTATTCACCAAATTAAATTTCCCTGAAATTTCTAGCAATAATAAAAGGGGGGAGGTCTGGGTTTTATAGTTTCTCTAAAGTTAAATATCTTAAGAGTAGAAAATCATGGGGTAGGCAATAGTTTGAAGTTACATATGTCTTCCAGCAAATCCATATTTAATTCATCTGTATGTTCAGCTGGTAAGAATCTATTATTTTTGGTACAATTTTATATTAGATATGATAAAATTATAGCATATCTTTTCTGTGGAGGATGTTTTTAAAGAAAGAAGAGCCAGATATTTGTACTCAAGTGGATAATTCCCTAATAGGAAATTATGTTCAAAAGTAGGGTTCAGTAAGCCTTAGTATGTATTTTAAGTCTGAAAGAATTATTCAGTATTTGCTTCTATTAAGAGCTAGCTAACTAAGTACAAGCTAATCTTAAATGTTGGTAGAAAGTGAATTGTGTGCTATACTAAATTAGAATTATATCAGTTCCACTTTAAGAGGAGACTTTTTTTACATCTCTGATTTTATGCTAGTTATATTATTATCAATAATCAGAACTTCCCTACTTATTTTATTATAAGCATAAATATTTTGATATGTTCCTTCCTGTATTATAAAATAAGATATTAACACTAAATGCTGTGAAATTCTCTATTTCACCTTCCATGGTATTCAGATTTCTCATGGAAAATGTGCATATAATATATTACATACTATTAAATTTGAGATCATAAAATGAGAAAAACAGTTTTAAATTAGTTCTTTAGATAACATTTTTAAGGATAAATTGTGCATAACAAGGTCAGACTTTTTGTTGTTGTTGCTAAGAGGCCAGATTAGTAAAGTTTTAGGCTTTTTGAGCCTAATGGTCACTACTAAATTCTGCCATGTATCACAAAAGCAATCATAACAATATGTACATGAATGAGTAGTTCTATCTTTTTTTTTTTTTACTTTATTTAAGCTTTATTTAAACATATGATGTAACCCCACCACCCTCACCCAACCCCTCTTCCCCCCACCCCCCTCAGTTTGTTTTATGACATTAAGAGTCTCTTTTGGTTTTTCTCCCTCCCGATCCCATCTTCTTTCATTTTTACTTTTCCTACCACCTTAACTCCCACCCCCGTTTAAAACTTTATTTTCAAAAACAAGTGGTAGGCCAGATTTGGCCTCTGGGCCGTAGTTTGCTGACTAGTTGTAGAACATAACGAACATTTTTTTTTCATTTTGTCAGTTTAATAAAGATGATTTTGAACCACATTTCCCACTCTCTGTACATATATGTAACATAATTATATATATGGTTGTTATTAATATGTTATATGTTGCATATAACATCTTTTTTTAAGATTTTATTTTTTATTTATTTGACAGAGAGAGAGAGAGATCACAAGTAGGCAGAGAGGCAGGCAGAGAGAGCAGGGGAAGCAGGCTCCCTGCTAAGTAGAGAGCCCATGTGGGGCTCCATCCCAGGACCCTGGGATCATGACCTGAGCTGAAGGCAGAGGCTTAACCCATTGAGCCACCCAGGCGCCCCAAGATCTTTTTATATATTGCGATTTTTGAGGATCAAATACATGGGAAAGCACTTTAAAAACTAGAAGTATTGATTAGAGGGTACAAACTTCCAGTTAAAGATGGGTAAGTTCTGGATATTATTTTATGGCATGGTGATTACAGCTTATCCTGTATTATACCTGCAAGCTGCTAAATGAGTAGATCTTATATGTTCTCACCACAATTATGTGATGTGTTAGAGGTATTAGCCAGCACTACTGGTAGTAATCATTTTGCAATGTATAAATGTTTCAACTCAACATATCTTACACCTTAAACTTATACATGTTATATGCCAATTATATCTCAATAAAGCTGGGGAAAAACTAGAAGTATTTCTATCTGTAAGTGAAAGGCAGTAGGACTAAAAAATGAGATATTTAATTGTTCATAGGTAAAAGGGATATTATCTACCTTCAAATATATCAGGATGCCTTTCTAATATGATAGTAGGTAAAAATCATTTCATGTTTCTAATGTGAGGAGATTTGGAAATATCTCAATATTATAATATTGTATATAATAAATGTAATAAATATATAATAATATAAAACATACAATATTTAATATTATTTATGACCCACTGTACAGTTTATTCTATCATAAATAAGAAATTTGTTTGAAACTACTTTGCTATGTTTTAACATTGTATTTCAAATACATAGAATCAGTATCATTTCTTTTCCTCTACATGAAATGATAGGAAGGTGCTAATTTTTAAATATCCAATAATCTTTTTTTATTTACTATAAAATCTCTAATTTAATATATTTAATTACTATATTTACTAATATACTATAAAATCAGTATCAGTGCCATATGATTATTGGGATTGAGGGTGTTAGGAAAGAAAGCAATGAATTAAAGAAGTAACAGTAACAATATGGCTGACTGTGGAAGTTGATGTTACCTTCAGATGGAAAAACAGAAAATACTGAACCTGAAATTCTCCATTCATTCCTTGGGAATGAATTTGGGAAATGTGAGTTCTAACACAGCCTAGACAAAGGGAAATGTGAGTTCTAACACAGCCTAGACAAAGGACATTCCTTTAAATTATTTTAATGTGAAGACTGTTCAGATTAAAAATTGTGATTTATCCATAATAAATTATCCATAATAAAGAATTCAAGTTACAGTGACAAATAGTTCATAGATTCACATTAGAACTTCTCTGGTTCATAGATAAAAATTTGCTTCAGTTTTAGAGAAATATTTTTCATAGCTTTCAGAGTCTCAAAAGTATCTTAATTTATATAAATTATGATAACCACATTAAATGTTCTTAGAAATACTGTCACCTTTAGGTAGTGCTTGACTTTAAAAATATTTTATGATATATTACATAATATAGGGAAATAATTCTAGTTAAGCAGGTGCATGTTACATAATTTGCATTTTTAGAACATTTACCAGGGAGACAGGGTATTCTCAAAGATAAGGGAAGGAGCAATTCCAGTAACACTATCATTCATTTGAATTATGAACACTAGACAAGTTAGTGCTAATCAGATGTTTTTCTGACCTATATAAAATGATTCAACCCTTCCCCATCCAGGTTCTAGCAGAAAAAAAAAAAAAAAAAATTTGGTTTTTTCCTCCAGGTCTGGGGATGTTCCCTCTTGATTCTCAAGTCTGATATGGATATAATCCATACTTCTAAATTAGTACTTATCATATTACATCATTGAAACTTTATATTTTTATACACATAAAATGAGTTATTTAAGGACAGAGCTATGTCTTACTCATAGTATTCCTAGTGCTTAATGTAGTACCTGGCATTTCCTTATACTTTATTGGTTAAATTGAATTAAAGACTACACTGTAAGGAGTTCCACTGTCACTGATAACTAACCTTGTTAAGATATGTGGTTTCTCAACATGGTGGCACCATACAAATAACTTTTCCAGAAACTATCCAGGGAGGCATGAGAAGGACAAAGTTGTCTTTCAGCATAAGGAAGGTGCTGTGCTAAAATTTCCTAAGGTGCTCAACTAGCTTATATTTTAATTATTTCTTAATAAGTGGTTTTAAGTAATAAGCTTACACTATTAAACTCACTATTATCTTGAGATCGATTTTTAGGAATAGAGTGTAAGGAGGCCGTTAAACCAATATTTCTCTGTAGCTTACCCACAGAGCATTGAATGTAACCTACAGATGATCTACTGCTGTGAAAATAGTTAGATTAAAACACTAAAAATATTATTTTTAAGCAGGATGTTGAGGAGATGGTTTCCCATTAGAAACAAAGGGATTTGAACATGTAATTCTAATATACGTAAGTTTCCTTAAGAAAGAATACCTGGAAGAAGGAAGTAGGGGTGATTTCTCTCAATTGTTAATGAGGTGATTTTCCTTAAAAGTATACACTACCTATAGGTACATCTGACCTCCCCAGGCATGGGGCATGCATTATATTTAAGAGGATTTTGTCCTATGCCTGGCAGTTAATGAGTATCAGCTTATACGTCTAAGAGTACTGATTGTTTGGGGCCAGTGTGTACATCATTGTGTACAAGCATTTGTGCTGCCTTTTCTTGTGTTTTCATGGCTAGTAGAAGAGAACTGCTTCAACTTTATTCCCTTAAAATCAGGCCCGTGTTCTAGCCCAGGTTTTACATTCCTGCCTAGCTGACCTCTTGTAAATACGGAACATCTGTATCATTTGCATCCTCTCCACTCTTTTGCCTGCTATTTCCTTTGCTTAGGACACTCTCCACCACGCTCAAGCCCTGATCTAATTCCTGCCCATACTTCAAGACCTGGTTTAGCCAGTAAACTTCTATGGAAGGCATCCCCAGCCCTTCCAGGCTCAGTTAAGCACCCTTTTAAACCATGCTTCCAGATCATCTTTGCAGAATTGTCCATTCACTTCTTGGTTTTCAATTTAAAGTGTTACCTTGAAAACAGGGCCAGTATCCATTATCATATCTCCACCAATACAAAAGCAAGGAGGCAGTCTGGAGATGGAGTGAAGATCTTGGACTTGCTAAGGCTGTAGGGCTTGGTAGCAGTGTTACTTTCAGCAGGTATCAGTCTCTCTATGGTTCAGTTTCATCATCTATAAAATACGTGTTATACTTTGCAGGGTTGTTAATAAGTACTCAAAAATGTAATTGGTACCTTTTGTAAGTGCTTTACATTATTATCACTTATTCCTCTGTACAACCCTATGAAGCAAGTAATGTTATAATTCATATTTTATAGTTCATATTTTATTCATATTTTATAATTAAAGAAACTGAAACATAGAAAGATTAAGTAAGTTGCCCTCCAATACTCAGAATAAGAGTATAACCAGAATTTGAACCTGAGCAGTCTGACTCCAGATCACTCATTCATTCTAAACTGCATTTCACTTTGTTTCCAGTTCTACTACATATAAGTAGTATTGTAGTTTGATGATCTTCATCCTCATGTATTTTCATCTTTCAATAAGTCTCATGAAGCAGTACTTTTGCTTTATATTTAAAGAAAATTGTGTAAATTCAGAAAGGATTGTGATTAGAACAATTCCTTCTTAAAATGTGTATTTTATTCTAATTTGAAGAACAATATCAAATATTTAGAATAAATTGCAGTTTTCTTATCTTAACCCATTAGTCTTTATCATAGGCCTTAATACACAAATGCATTAAATTCTTACTTTACTTCTAGTTGGACCTTGTTACTAAATGCTCTCATTTAAATTATTACCTCCCAAATTATTCTAGTATGTCTCAGAGGCCCCAGGTTCACTCAAGCAGGAAGCCAAATCTCTTTACTTTCTGTTCTTATTATTCCTTTTGTCAGTGTATTTGTTCTAAAAATCTGTTTCCACAGGTGTTGATTCTTATTTCTGTTTACAGAGAGATTATCTCCTGATAGACCTGCAGATAGGAGATTAAACAAATATACAAACTGTGCTAAGAATCATAACTCCCCTTACATTAAATTTCTCAGTTCTAAACAACCCTTCTTCCTTTTAAAACAGCAGCACTTTTCTTGAAAAGATCAGATTGTTGTGGTAGTCTTGAATGCGAAGGTCATTGGAGGGATCACGCTGTAGTCACTGGAGAGCTACTGATAGGACAGTATGGTATAAAACACTTCATAAGGATTCAGCTGGCAGGGGTCAAGAGGGACTTGGAAGGGACTCAGGAATTGAGACTGAACTCACGACCCTTGCTACATGGCAGCTGCAAGTGTTCTCAGTTGCGGAGGGGCAGACGGAATGCAGAGGGGTGCTTTTGAAAAATAGGGTGAAGCAAGAATCCACATACTACCTGACAGGATATAGGAGTCCAGGCAAGAGGGAAAGGGAAAAGCCATATTTTCTCTGCTTCAAGGCTAAGTGACAAAAGATGATATAAACAGAGATGAGGAGAGCTGATTTGGGCAGCAGGCATAGAAGATGGTTCAGAGTGCTAGACAAGAAAAGAAGAGAAAAACGAGCAATCTGACTACAGACGTGTTTCATATAATGGCACTATATCTGCATCTTTGATTTCTTCAAGCAAAAGTAAGATTGAGTTGAAAATTAATACAATCTAAAAACCACTTATTAAAATTCTTTTTTCCCTAAGTAATTTCTAAATCATCAAAAACATAAGTCATTAGCTCCTTAAAAATAGGACTTCTAACTTAGTCCTGTAAAAAATTGAGAATGCCTTTAAAAATATCCAACAAGTATTGAGACATATCACATAACACATCATCCTAGAAAGGATATATTTAAAAAATGATTTCTCAAATACTCCAGTGGCCCTAAAATGGTTCTCTCATTGTATGTACTCTGTCTAGTGAATGAATGAATGAGAATATAGTCAGTGGGAAGTTAGTTTTATAAACTGTACAAAAGTGATAAATAAATAAAGATGTTAATTTTGGAGATGTCCACATATTAGTGACAATTAGTTAAGAAAACTCTAAAGGAGCAAGACCCAATACAGAAGAGTAGAGGATCTGGGAATATATCTCATATTACACCTAAATTTAATGTGTGGAGAGAAGAGTGAAAGCCAATGTATAATGTTGAGTAATGCCACAGAAATGAAAGAGTATAGGAATAAAGGGTAGACCATGGTGGTAAATGCAACAGAAGACTAGGAGGGGCAGGGCTAGAAAAAATTGCCGAGTATGTGTGCATTCTAGTAGAAAAGCCAAGAGTAGGAGAGTGGAAACTTGCTAAAATAACAAACCTGCATTAAGAAACTGTGTTATACATTTGGGCTTTTGGCATATATCCCACACCCACAATTTACAACATTGGTTTGGTTCACAAATGCAGGTAACTGCAGATTAGTCCTTACCTACAATCTGCACCCTGACCATATGTATAATTTGCTTAAATTCTCTGTTCAGCTAGCCATGTATCGTTGTGCCAGTCACAACTCAAGAACATTTCTTTATTTGCCAGGTATTGTTTGAACGTTAAAAAATGAAATCAAGTGACGCAAGTAGCTTTTCTGTAGCTGTACTGTTTGCCAAAGCTGTGACTGGATAAGGTCCAGTAATACTTTTAGGATGGGCCCAGAAATAAGTAAAAAAGCAATGTGTATTTTGATAGAAACGTCTAGGAAAAAAATCACATGATTTCATAGTTTTAATTAACCTTAGGAATCAGAGCCCAGCTCCTCATTTACAGTGAAAAACATTCAAGGCCAAAGAAAGTCAAATGACCTGCCCAAGCTCACCAAGCTAATTATTTGGCAAAGCTAGAACCAGAAGTCAACTGTCATTCTTTTTCCCAGTGCCATGCTCATTTTAAAAGCCATACTGCCTTCACCTGAATTCACAAGACTCCCAAATGCCATTTTAGCTGTGCTGTGTTTCTAAAACAATGTTTTTTCTATGTAAACCAATCTGGCTACAATATGCAAGTAGCATCTGAGACAGTCTTTTTTTTTTAATTTTTTAAAAAGATTTTATTTATTTATTTGACACACAAAGAGAGATCACAAGTAGGCAGAGAGGCAGGCAGAGAGAGAGAGGGAAGCAGGCTCCCCGCTGAGCAGAGAGCCCAATGCGGGGCTCAATCTCAGGACCCTGGGATCATGACCTGAGCTAAAGGTCAGGAGGCTTACTGCACTGAGTCTCCCAGGTGCCCCCTTTTTAAAAATTTTTTAAAAGATTTTATTTATCTATTTGAGAGAGAGAATATAAGTTGGGGGGGATGGGGAAGAGGGAGAAGCAAACTCCACACAGAGAGGGAGCCCAACATGGGGCTCAATGAGATCAGGACCCAGAGATCATGACGTGAGCCAAAGGCAGATGCTTACACCACTGAGCCACCCAGGTGCCCTGAATCTAAGACATTCTGAAATTAACATTTTCTACTATTCCAAGCTGAGTCTTGGTAAGCAAAATTTTAACCAAGTATTTAATAACCAGTGTTTAAGACATATTAGATTACGGGTGCCTGGGTGGCTCAGTGGGTTGAGGCCTCTACCTTCGGCTCAGGTCATGATCTCAAGGTCCTGGGATCGAGCCCCATGTCAAGCTCTCTGCTCGGCGGGGAGCCTGCTTCCTCCTCTCTCTCTCTCTCTCTGCCTGCCTCTCTGCCTACTTGTGATCTCTCTCTGTCAAATGAATAAATCTTTAAAAATAAAAGACATACTAGATTAGTTGAACAACTTCTGATTGTATCTGCCTGATGCTCAGTCTCACAGGTTAAAAACTAGAAAAATATTTTATCTTTCCCATAAGAACTTTGACATAGTTTCAATGATTAGTACAATTCACATTTAAGAATGAATTTTTTTCAAGTATGCATCCTATTACAGTGAGACAGTCTAGATAACATTAGCTCAAGAGTTCCTGTTAGGGAAAGCCTGTTAATATTTTCTCCCTCTTTGCCTCTGTCCTTGACAAGTAAAAGAGGCCTTTAAAGACATTACAAAGGTGACTTAAAAAAAAAAAAGCTGTGCTCCTTAAACTATGGCCATTACTATCTCATCCCATGTAAAGATGCTTGTTGCCAATAGCAGGAACAGTATCTGACGTGTGTTTGATTTTCATCAGTACTACAGTTCAGATTTCATTTTGTTTTTTACAAGACCATTTGGTATCTGTTCAAACTAACATTTAACAACACCTTAGCAAAACAATGCAAAGTTGATCTAATATACATTACACATGCACACACGTACACATACTAGTCCTTTTGCAAATGTCAGATATCTATAGATAAAAGAAGATCTTGGTCACCTGATAGACCTCTTGAAGTTTCATCTCTCAGGCCTACCCAAACAGAGGGAAGACCCACATAAGTATTATAATACAATAACAGAGAAGACCATTTAGAATAAGAACTAATTTATTTTCTAATTATTTTTTAGGACTCCTAAGGTTTTCTGCAGTTCAGTACTTAGGTGGTTATGAGGTTATGCAAGCCAAGAGAACATGCAGAGGAGTCCAACTAGCCAGGTAGATTTTGGCAGATACCATAGTTTGAGAGCTTCAGGAAGGCCATGGAAGGTAGGCACAAGGTTGGGAGGGGCATAAAGTTGTTATATTTTAGGCTGGAGTCCAGGGAAGTCAGGTAAGGCCAAGCACAGCTGGCAAAGGCCATAATTCTAGGCAACCAAGGCCCAGAGTCCAGGAAGTCAGAGAAAATTGGAAAGAAAGATTCTGGAGAACAGGTAACACTTTGTTCTTTCTGCTCTGTGTGGCCATGACAGGTCCCAGTTACTGATTGTTACCAGGGAAAGGTCAGAAGTCAGCCTGGGAATTCAATGTTTCTCACTGAAGCAGAGGATCCAGGATCACTTGGTGCAGATTTTGGCCATTTTCAGTCATAGATGACTGACTTCTCTATTTCAAACTATGCTGGTAATCTTGAAAGGAGGCTACTGACTATATACTACCTATCATATCTCTATATGTATTAAAGCTAACAAGATTTGAATTTGTGATACATACAAATATTATGAGGGAATAGAAATAATAAAATGTCAGTTGTTGGTTGGTGAGTCCATCATTTCACAAGCTGTGTTATCTTGTGTAGGTTGTATAACCTCATTTATTCATATTTTATTTGCCTGTAGCAGTAGATTTAATGCCATACAATACACAAAACACGAATCCCTGGGCTTGATATAAATTACTTCCATTAATTCATTTATTCTTTTGCCAGCCAACAAAAAGTTATGGTCCTATGGGCCATTCTGGATTCTATGTTCTGGAAACAGGGTGGTGAGCGAATGAGATGTTCTTGTCCCCAAGGACCTGGAACTCCTTCTTGTTTCCTTTGTTTGTTTACATATGCCAATTACCCACTTTCTTCTTCACAAAGTAAAAAAATGTTGGAGAACATGGTTGGGTAATAAGGAAACCTACAAAGAGTTACAATGATCATGATCCAGGGTGTGGATCACTTAAAATATCAGTAAACTCTTGACTCATCACAGATTCCAGCGAATGAGGTAACAACAAATTAAATTTACCACTTCAAGTTATCCAAGACTATTAAATGTAGTCTAAAACCTGAGTAGTTCACATACATGTATTTGTAGTATCTGCTCAAACACCTGATTCATTTTACTAAGAAATACTTCAGTGCATCTTGCATTCTTTGATGGCTTCTCCTATTACCTACACTCAAGTCTTTGACTTCTCTACTTCCAAAATACAGACACTAGCTGGAAAATACCCTTTTAAAAAATTAAAAGCCACAATCCCACATAAAAAGTAATTTTTTCTTATTTATATGCTACATTTTCTTGATTATCTCCTTTCAGATATCACTGTATCACAAAAGTAAATATAGTTAGGGCTTCAATACTTTTTGTTCAAAAGGCTAAAGATGGAGCTTCAACTTTCTCATTACCAAAGATAATTGGCATCTCACAGGTTAAAGGGTTATAAAGTTTTAAGAAAAACTTCCAAAACACACACAAGAACAAGGGCATTCAAGGGAAGAGATCTGAAACCACCAGTGAGGGTAGAAAACACCTAAATGATGGAGGTATCCCCCTGTCAGTCCCCTGCTAGGCTCTGCTCAGCAGGAGATAATGTTCTTCATTTTCCCACAGTGCAGAGCAGTGTTGTAAGGAGTGAAATGAAGTTGATCCTTCAGTACATAGATAAAGGAAACTTGACAGCTTTCCAGGCCCTTCTGAGAGGGACTACAATCTCATTAATTTCTAATTGGAATGATTTATTTGAAGTACATAGATATCCACAGTTTACTAATCACTACAATGCACCCAGTGACAAAAGTGATATATTGCTCATCCTTTTAGATCTTCGATAGGGTTACACCTCTCTCTTAGATAATGGATACAGGATTATATATTAAATTTTCTATATCTTTAAAAAATATATAGGCAACAGTGGTTAGCACACACACATCTACACACACACATACACAAGCAAGAGGGGCTTCTGTTCTCTGGACCTGGGGCTTCAGAGAATCTCTCTGCACAACTTCTAACTACAGATCTTTGCACAAGACTAAGAATTCAGGAACTGAAGGATTGTGCCCATCCAGAACCAGAACCATGCCTCCTTCTATGCCTTCTCTGGTTACTCAGTATCCCAGAATTTCCCACCCAAATGGACATGAGCCTGCTTCAGCTTCTAACCCCAGGACTGTTTCCATGCATGGATTGTTCCATTTATATGAAACACCCCAAGGCTTGAGAGATGCCCAACCAGCTGTTTGTAGCAGATCAGGTATGGATATGTGGGCTGATCTGGACATGAGCATAATTTTGAGATCTCTTACCTTGTCTTCAGACCTCTCATCTTGTGGGATGGAGCTGAGAATGGGAAAAGAAGGGAGGCTGGGCTGCCGGCATTCAAGTTAAAAAAACAAATAAAGTTAAAAAAAAAAAAGTGGAAATCCTGGGAGAGTCGGCTTGAATGCCGGCAGCCCAGCCTCCCCTCCCAGGATTTCCACTTTTATTTTTTTTTAACTTTATTTATTTATTTGACAGAGAGATCACAAGTAGGCAGAGAGGCAGGCAGAGAAAGGTGGGCGGGGGGGGGGGGGAAGCAGGCTCCCCACTGAGCAAAGAGACTGATGTGGGACTAGATCCCATAATCCTGGGATCATGACCTGAGCTGAAAGCAGAGGTTTTAAGCCACTGAGCCACCCAGGTGCCCCAGGATTTCCACTTTGAAACATGAAACTCCAAGGTTTCAAACCATTTTAAATTTGAACTTTGCCTAAAGTATATTTTTTAAGATGAGAGGATAGAACACACTTTACTTACAGATACTCACCACAATTTATAACTTGATATGTTGTACATGGGCTTCTACTTATACTTTTTCAAATCCCACAAACATTAGGGAAGAGACTGTGTATAAATATTAAATAGAGTTAATTTTCTGGTATATAATTTCCAAGAGGATGGAAAAAGATCCCTAAATTTTTTAATATGTGTGATTTCATGCTAAGTCCACATTACCTTGGATTTCTTTTCCCAAAATGTCTCAGCAAAACTTTATACAACCTGATTAAACAAAGCCTCTTTCCCACATAGCTCCACCTTCCTTATTTGGTAGGTTTAATCTGGTGACACCCTTTAAGGACCATCATTCCAGCCACATTTAAAAGAAATAGCCTTTAGAACTCAATATAACTTTTTTTTTAATGTTGTAATCTATTTCTGACCACAGGGCAGGTAAAACCAAAGAAAAAATATCCCTAAAGGAATAATACACTTTAAACTTTTCTTCCCACTCTTCCTCTCCTAATTTTTTTTTAAACCAAAGCCACACAAACTAAACAAACAAGGTTAAAAAAATAAAATAGAAACAAAGTTGAATACCATGGGATTGTTCTGAATATTTATATTCCTAATACTTCTAAGTCATAATAACTAATAACACATTAGTAAATATTTATTAATAATTCTCTACAACCCTAGGATATGCTCCTAGGTGA
>ML106598.1:0-12129 GCA_003697995.1 Taxidea taxus jeffersonii | reverse complement strand
GGCAGTCTAGGGATGTATTATGTATGATATAACATGCAAAATGAGACATAAGAAATGCTAGGCAAGAGAAAAAGGTTTTAATGTGAGTTCAGGGACAAGAAGGATTATTTTACCTTAGGCAGTGGGTAGAAATTAAATATATTTTATGAAAGACAAAAGGGCATGCCCTGATTGCTTTTTAATTTAATTTAGAGCCTTCTAGAATATTCCAAATTTAAATATTGAAGGTATTAAAGCATCTTGCTTTCATATATTAAGTCTATTTAAGATTTGCATACTGTCTCAGGTAATCTGAAATGGAGATCACAAAAATGGACAAGGAGGAATAGTAAGGTTGGGGCATTGATTTTCAGGACATTACTTCTGAAAAGTGATGACTTTTTAAGAAAACTAATGGCTATAAAATGCATTGAAATTTTCATGGCAAATATATCTTCTTTGGATATTGATATTTAGTGGGAACATAATATATAGGCAACAACAACTGATTTTCTAACATTAACTCCAATGAGTCATTGAATTACCCTAGTTATATGCATAGCATAAGTGATGGACTGATCCATGATACACACCCAGTGTGTCACAGACAATGACACTCAAGGTGGGCCATTCATAAGCTATACAGATTCCTCAACATACAGCTCATTGGACTTGAGTCATCCCAGTGGATTCTGGATTGTCAGAATGCAAACGTGTTATCATAAATTTCTAAAGCCTGACTAACTATGTTCAACTGCTTGAACCATTGTCAGGTCCCTAGTGAAAGCTCTGAACCACAAATATGGGCCAACAAATTATGATTTGGGAAACATCACCACAGGCATTCAGTTAAGTTTGTGAATTGAAGTTGCAACATCAGAAGTATGCTTCAGCAGGCTACAATATGTAATGTAGGAAAATGTTTTGTTTCCTTTGTTGTTTTTGCCTTACTTTTAAGTGTATCTAATTTTGAAACATCCAGACTGAATCTTCTTAGGTATGGTATAATGTACAGTCCTTGGTGGCAAATTATTTTTAGAAAAGAAAGTATGGTGAAAGTGGGATATGTACAGAAATAATGCTGTTTACACGAGAAATACAGAGGGATGGGGAAAATTTGAGCTCAGCCAAGCATGTTCCCCCTCAGGTCACTTGCAGTTTCTATTCCCACTGGGTGGAACACTCTTGCTTTATAATCTGCATAGATAGCTCCTTGCAACCTTCAGGTTCTGACTAAAAGTTGTTTTAATCAAAGAGACCTCTGACTACTCTTTATGTACTAGCAACCTCTTTAGGTAATACTCTCTCCCTTTCTCTGCTTATACATTTAATTTTTTAAAATGCTTTTAATTTAATATTCTCCTAAACATGTATCAACAGTTCACATGTTATATACTACCTGTGTACCTTTGTTATTTTTTTGGCTTCTTCTCCCTAAAATACGTTCCTTGAGAACATTTTTTTTTTCGTTCATTACTCTATATTCCCAGCATTATGTCCAAGGCACAGAGTATGGTAGGTACTCAATAAATTTTTCTTGCGGAAATGAATGGATAATTGCTAGCTCTTTGTAGGTCAAGTTTAATTACTTGTAACAGTTCTCACTCACTCTAACCTTAAATACAGTAAATGATATAGTTACTTTGGGAAAGAAATAAATCTAGGCACCTAAAATATTCAACAGAACAAAATCACAAATTATTCAGAAGCAAGAAGAGATGTACAGTTTGTACAAATCTATAAAACCAATACTAGTACCTGAAGCTTCTCGGGGTTGAATTTCCTTACTAGATACCCAATGATAGATAGTTAATATAACTGCTAACTTAAAAGCTTCCTAGGTATGATTTAAAAGCATATATGGGGCGCCTGGGTGGCTCAATGGGTTAAGCCTCTGCCTTCGGCTCAGTTCATGATCTCAGGGCCCTGGGATCAAGCCCCGCTTTGGACTCTCTGCTCAGCAGGGAGCCTGCTTCTCCTTCTCTCTCTCCCTGCTGCTCTGCCTACTTGTGATATCTCTCTCTCTCTCTCTCTCTGTCAAATAAATAAATAAATCTTTAAAAATAAATAAATAAATAAATAAATAAATAATAAAAACATATGTAATTTCAACAAATGCTGCAAGGATAACTGGATAGCTACTTGAAAAAGAATAAGGTTAGATACCTACTGCACACCATCTGCAAAAATTTAATTCAAAATGGGTCCTAGACCTACAGTTAAAAGCTAAAATTATAAAACTCTTAGAAGAAAACATATAAGTAAACCTTTGTCACCTTGGATTAGGCAATATTATCTTGGATACAATTTCAAAACAAGCAAATTGGACTTCCTCAAACTTAAGAAATTTTGTGTTTCAAAAGAAACCAACAAATAATAGACAACCAGTAGAATGGAAGAAAATGTTTATAAATCATATATCTTATAAAAAACTTATATACAAAATATATAAAGAACTCTTACAACTGAATAATAAAAAGACAAGTAACACAATTAAAAATGGGCAAAGAGGGGCACCTGGGTGGCTCAGTGGGTTAAAGCCTCTGCCTTCACAAGGGAAGCAAGGGAAAAAATGAACTATTGGGACTTCATCAAGATCAAAAGCTTTTGCACAGCAAAGGAAACAGTCAACAAAACCAAAAGACAACTGACAGAGTGGGAAAAGATATTTGCAAACGACATATCAGATAAAGGGCTAGTATCCAAAATCTACAAAGAGCTTAGCAAACTCAACACCCAAAGAACAAATAATCCAATCAAGAAATGGACAGAGGACATGAACAGACATTTCTGCAAAGAAGACATCCAGATGGCCAACAGACACATGAAAAAGTGCTCCACATCACTGGGCATCAGGGAAATACAAATCAAAACCACAATGAGACACCACCTCACACCAGTCAGAGTGGCTAAAATGAACAAGTCAGGAAATGACAGATGCTGGCAAGGATGTGGAGAAAGGGGAATCCTCCTACACTGTTGGTGGGAATGCAAGCTGGTGCAACCACTCTGGAAAACAGCATGGAGGTTCCTCAAAAAATTGAAAATAGAGCTACCTTATGACCCAGCAATTGCACTATTGGGTATTTACCCTAAAGATACAAACGTAGTGATCCAAAGGGGCATGTGTACCCGAATGTTTATAGCAGCAATGTCCACAATAGCCAAGTTATGGAAAGAACCTAGATGTCCATCAACAGATGAATGGATAAAGAAGAAGTGGTATATATATACAATGGAATACTATGCAGCCATCAAAAGAAATGAAATCTTACCATTTGCGACGACATGGATGGAACTAGAGCGTATTATGCTTAGCGAAATAAGTCAACTGGAGAAAGACAACTATCACATGATCTCCCTGATATGAGGAAGTGGAGATGCAACGGGGGTGGGAGTTAAGGTGGTAGGAGAAGTAAAAATGAAACAAGATGGGATCGGGAGGGAGACAAACCAAAAGAGACTCTTAATGTCATAAAACAAACTGAGGGGGGTGGGGGGGAGAGGGGTTGGGAGAGGGTGGTGGGGTTACATTATATGTTTAAATAAAGCTTAAAAAAAATTTAAAAAAAAAAGCCTCTGCCTTCAGCTCAGGCCATTGTCCCAGGGTCCTGGGATCGATCCCCGCATTGGGCTGTCTGCTCAGCGGGGGGCCTGTTTCCCTTCCTCTCTTTCTCTGCTTGCCTCTCTGCCTACTTGTGATCTCTGTCAAATGAATAAATAAAATCTTTTAAAAAATGAGCAAAGAATAGATATTTCTTATGAATAGATATTTCTCCAAAGAAGATATGCAATAACCACAAGAAAAGGTGATCAACAGCATTAGTTATTAGGGAAAGAGGAATCAAACCCATAATGAGAGACTACTTCACAGCTACTAGTATGGCAATAACAAGTGTTGGTGAAGATGTGGAGAAATTGGTATCCTAATACTTACTGATGGGTATATAAACTGGTATAGCCACTTTTGAAACAATTTGGCAGTTCCCCAAAATGTTAAGCACAGAATTACTATATGACCCAGTGATTCCATAGCAAGATATATACCCAAGAAAACCAAAAACATATATCCACACAAAAACTTGTGTGCCTGTATTATTCAGCAGCATTATTCATGATAGATAAAAAGTAGAACTACCCCAAATGTGCATCAACTGATGAAAAGGTAACAGTGGTGGTACATCCACATAATGGAATACTAGTCAGAAATAAAAAAGAATGAAGTACTACAAGGTTCATACTACAACATGCATAAATCTTGAAAACATGATGCTAGGTGAAAGAAGCCAGTCACAAAAGGTCACATAGTGTATGATACATGTATATGAAAAATCCAGAATACACAAATCTATAAGGCCAGAGAATAGATTATGTATTACCTTATGCTGCACTGGGGCAGTGGGAATGGGAATGGGAAATGACCATTGATGTAAGGGTTTGTTTTGGGATGATGAGAATGCTTGAAAATTAGATAGTGTTAATGGTTGCACAACGAAGAATAGCTAAAAATTACTCAACCGTACACTTTAATTGAGTGAATTTTATGGCATGTAAATTAGATTCAAATAAAGCAAAAAAAAAACCTAAACCCAACAACATAAGTATTAAGTGTAGCTATAGAGCAAAATATCACCTTAAGTTGTGCTACACAATACGGTCACACAGAGTAGCAGGAAACCCATGCCTTCGAGGTGCAGATCATACAATGGCAATGGAATTCTTCCCTTCAGGGCCCCTTCTGTTCATAAGCCAAGCAAGAACCTGGAGTTAAGAGGTGCTTAAAAGCCCATTTGCTCAAGTTTTCTCCCCTAGCTTGTTGCTTCAGGATCTGAAATGCCTTTTATAGGTCATCTTATGGAATAAGTCATGAAGGAACTTATTAAAATAGAAACACTGTATGTGGAAATGCATAGTACATTAACTTATTAACACTCATAAGAATAAGCTTATGAACTTACTTAGCCAAGCATTTCAGTAAGGCCCTAAAGGAATGAAATGTTAATTAAAATTGAAGGGAAGAGAAAAAGATTTGGTGCCTGGCACACTGCCTAATGCACTGGTTTTAGAAATATAATCTGGGGGCGCCTGGGTGGCTCAGTGGGTTAAGCCTCAGCCTTCGGCTCAGGTCATGGTCTCAGAATCCTGGGATCGAGTCCCGCATCGGGCTCTCTGCTCAGCGGGGAGCCTGCTTCCCCTTCTCTCTCTCTGCCTCTCTGCCTACTTGTGATCTCTGTCTCTCTCTCTCTGTCAAATAAATAAATAAAATATATAAATAAAATATAAAAAAAAAGAAATATAATCTGAAAAACATAGATCCAAAATGTGGGATGGCACTAAAGATTAATATTTTTATATATCATTTACCCACTTTGCTTTACCTTTCCTGCCATGTAAATAAACTCTGGCCGCATAGGCTAGACTTAGACAATTTTATTCCTTTGTTCTTTAAGCTTTAGTAGGCAAGTGGTAAATCTAGGATTATAAATCATAATTCTTGGCATTGAAAAGTCGCTGAAGGGTTTTGAAGAAAGGGAGTGTCATGATCAGGTGTTTTAGAAATATCGTTCCGACTGCAATGTGGAGAACAGATTTGCAGAAACAAGACTGAATGTAGGGGCATGGTGTAGGGACCAAAAACCCACCAAGATGGTGTGAAGATTATTTTAAAGTGAAAACATCTGCAGAAAGAAATCTTATCTGCACTACTGTTCTATGACTAAAGCAGGGCTTTATGAGAGTCAGTTACCACAAACCTCCTCTCTAGGGAAGTCTTGAGTCAGGGAGGCCAGACAACTGGCCTTGGGCACTGGGACATTCCAAAAAATTGTGTAATCAAGTCTCATCAGAACTTTCCAACTTTTGAAGCCTTAAACTCACCCTCCTTTGTTGAGCTGGTAGAGAAACTCTTACTCCTAGTAGAGTTGTAAGTAAGAGTAAGAAACTCTTACTCCTTGTAAGAAGGGAATCATTTCTTGTGGGTTGCTCCCACATGCATGTGAAAATAAATCTTCTCCTGTTAATCTATTATCAATTAATTCATAGGCCCCCAATCACATGGATCTAAATTGATATAGGATAATATTTCCTCCCAACAATAGGTTAGGAAGCTATTATACTAACCTGGTAAAAGGGGGGCGGGGAATGCTCGTTTGAGTTAGGGTACCAGCAGAAGGAAGAGAGGTATTTTAAATAGAATCAATAAGTTTTGAGATTTAGATATGGTCAGGAGGGAATAGGAAGAATATGGGAATGAATCCCAGGTTTCTTTCTAAGGCTCTTCAAAACTTAATTCTCTGCTGGCTGAATAGCCTTCAAAATGTAGAATGTGCTATAAAACCTGTATGTGGTTGGTTGGCAGGTAGCTCAAAAGCAGGTGACAATTCCTCATGGAAAAACTGCTTTGTTAAGCAAAAACATCTTGGTTAGTCATCATTGTCTCTGCATTTGGAGCTTGTCTAAAATGAGCTTAAAGTTGGACAAAGAAAATGGTGCCTGCATAATAAAGTAAGAAGAATGTTTTGCTTCAGCAATAAATGGATGAATCAAATGTTTGAAGACCAGGAAAAGCAGTGAGGGGTAACAGCAAGTAGGAAAATGGCCCAGGAAGTCATCAGAATCTAGGTCCTGAGCAAAAGTATTGGCTAGTGGTGAGTACTGCCAGTGAACAGGGAGGTCTCCTGTTCAATGTGATATTATTTGCTCTGCTATGATGTCTTTGTATCTTAAGATACAACCCAAATCTTTAACCTCACTTCCTGGTATGAAAACACATGTGTTTCACATTTGGGTCTGTATAGAATGGATAGAAGAGGATAGCTAGGGGATGCCAGGGTAACTTGGTTGGTTAGGCATCCAACTCTTGATTTTGGCTCAGGTCATGATCTTGGAGTCATGGGATCGAGCCTCATGTTGGGCAGTGTGTTCAGTGGAGAGTCTGCTTGAGATTCTCTCTCTCCCTCTACCCTCTCCCAGTCCCATGCTCACGTGCTTTCTCTCTTTCTCTTAATAAATCTTTTTTTTTAAAAAGGATGGTTAGAAGAGGAAGGATGTAAAAGGCATACTTTAGCAATAGTAGGAACTGAGAACAAGAAGTAGGGATAATGTACTCCCTATCTTCACCACATCTACTGGGAAGTGGGTTGGGAGGTGGGAGTGGCAGCAGGGGAAACAAGAAAATTATACCAATTATTCATGGTTACCCAAGGTAAGGGTAAAAGTGGGGCCATTTCCAGTCAACTATTACAGGACAAGGCAACTCTGAGCTGGATGACTAGGGCTACCAAGGAGCTAACACATAGGTGAATATCTAAATGAGAATCTTTTAAATTGTCTTTTCAGAAATCTAATTTCTAAATTTCCTCATCCTTCATTTCAATGCAAAACTGAAAGTATTGCTCTATTTGTGAATGTAAGTTGCATTGGATACACATCCCATGGTTCAAAGTATTAAGAGAGCTATTATCTGTATCATACACCAATTAGATGCAGGAGCTGAGTGTTGAAACACACAAAATACTGTTATCTGGAGTAGAAAATAATACTGGACAATTTTCAATCTTGTAACTCTTCTTAATACTTCAGAAGGTGTAGGTTTTTCTTAATTGGGACTTCTGAACCAATGAAAATGTCTTAATTCCAAGTGTAAAACTAATGCCTTCTTACTTGGAATATATACGAAGTCAATGAAATACAGTTTGAAGAAAATATGTTGACTGTCTTATGTCTTAATGTTTTAAAGTCTTATTGCTTGAATTATTTTCCAGAGAGGCTTTCTTGAAGCAGGACAATTTAGAAATTAAATAATGTACCTGGAAATTATCATCATGGATAATCTTGTTAAAAATATGTTCTTCAGGGGCGCCTGGGTGGCTCAGTGGGTTAAAGCCTCTGCCTTTGGCTCAGGTCATGATCCCGGGGTTCTGGGATCGAGCCCCACATCAGGCTCTCTGCTCAGTGGGGAGCCTGCTTCCTCCTCTCTCTCTGCCTGCCTCTCTACCTGCTTATGATCTCTGTCTGTCAAATAAATAAATAAAATCTAAAAAAAAAAAATGTTCTTCATTCATGATTTCCACAGAGACTTTGTTGTATTTACCAAGTTACAGGCTCTTACTGTCGTTACCACTGGGATTCTAATAAAAAATAGATTTTCTCTTCCTACTGAGTTCAATATAATCTGAAATATATTCTTAATTTTCAAATAAGAGCTAATAGAATATACCATGAAAACAAACTGAAAGATCGAGGGGTTTTTAAAGATGAAAGCACAGATGTTGTTTTGGAATGTCCTCTGAATTTATATATTCTATCCACAAAAGGTATAAAATTATATTATGTTGGTTCTGTAATATGGATACAATCTTAACTTTGCATAATCAGGTTTTATAGATTCTGTAGGAAATTTTAAATTTATTTATCTTTTCAGCAGTGATAGAAAAATAGAAACATGAGCACTGTAATTGGTTACCACCTATTCTTGGAGCCATTATTTGTCCATGTACAACTATTTGCAATAGTTAATAAATGCTCAGTGGTGTCACTGAGCTAACCTAAAATTTATCAGCTTGACATGCTATGTAGATAACAGTTAAAATAAAGTGTTACCTTTGAGAGATGTGATGTGTCATTAAGGCTGATTCCTAGCATCATCTAATAGAAAAGATGTGCTCCTAGGTCATTCACATGAAACCAAGTCTACATTAGTATAAATGTAGTAAGCTTTCCACATCCAACTTTTCAGTAAAACTAACTCTAAGATTTGTGAGGGCAGGAAATTTCTGCAATAGCTTTGTAAAATGGGAAGTGGACAAAATATTTATAGACATAAAAATTCAGAAAATGAAACATTACTAGTTCTTTTATATTAGCTCCTTTTTCCAGTCTGTTAATTACACTGTCTAACCAAAATTGGGATTTTATTATTATCAGAACTTTCCAGTAGTTTTCTCATAGTCATAGTTCTGTCAATTGAGGAAATCTCAAAAATAGCAGTAGGAGGTTTATCAATAAAATATTCTCTTCTTTTGCTTACAATCAAAGCAATTGATAAAATTTGAGCTCTAAGAGAAAAAGATTCTATTTGTATGTATAGAAGGAAACATTAAAAGTCAATTTTTAGGAATATTTTCTTCCTGGAGTGTATTTTGAAATTTGGGCGGGGCGGGGGGGGAGGATTTTAACAAAGTACTGTTAGAAAAAAACATTTACACACAATAAACACAATTTACCACAAAAATACGGGGAAAAATAAAAAGTTATATTTTATTAAGATTAGAAGGAAGAAGTCAATACTAATGTTATCTATTAACTTCATTTAGCTTTTATTTCCTAAAAAACTAACACAGGATATGTTATTCAGTATTCTATTTTAAAATAGAACAGGTTTCAAGTCTTAAAACTGCTCAAAATTGGGGAAATAAAAGATCATAGCTTAGAATTTCTCTCCCCTTCAGCTTTAAATACATAAGCTTTGGGTGAAACTTTACCCAAATCAATATACCTACTAAAGTTCTGAGTTACTGACTTCACCATTTGCAGCATTTGTGGAGTGGGAGAAAGGAGAAAAAAATTCCTAACATGTTTCCCTCCTACTGTCTTTCTTCATGCTAAAGGTCACAATTTTGCTTTATGATAGATTGCATTATAGAGTATTAGAGCTAAAAGAGACTCTTTCAGTAATCAAGATTCATGTTCTTGTTTAATACAGAAGAAGAAACTGAGGCCCAGAGAAAAACAAATTGCCCAAGGATACAAAGCTAAAAATAATGGAATAGGAGCTGAAAAATATAGAACAGGAAAGAGTTTTCTCTGTTAATTGTTTTTTGTGGTGTTAGTTCAAATAAGTTAACCTGATAAGAGATTAATTCAGGTAAACCAGCTAAAAATACTTGTACTTATTTCTCAATATAACAAGGTGGGGAGGGAAAATCATAGGAATGAATGCATAGGAATGAAAAAGAGAAATGGCCCACAGAATAAGCAAGACACAGCACATGTGCTTTGGTTTTTAAACCTCTGGGCCAAAATCACACTTATGATCTTGGTAACCAGAAAGAATCTTGTTCCTGGAATGCTTGTAGAGACCTGAGTTAGTCATAAGCTTCTTAAGAAAAGAATTTATCCTTTGTTTGATATTGCAATGATTCTTGATCAGAAAGGCAAGCAAGCCTCTTTTATTGTTAGAGACCTAGTCATACTCTTGTTGCTGGTGCAACAAATCCCTGGGAAAAGTTTGACTAAAGAACCATGTATTTGAATGATTTTAGTATGGATTAGATGATCTCATGAAGTCTCTCTCTGCTCTATCATTCTTTCCCTATTGGTGCCAGGAAAACCAACCTCATATGCTTGTTTCAAGGAATTTGACTAGCAATGATAGGCTTTCTAATTATAGACTTATTCAGCCAGGGAAATAACTATAGAATGTTTATTTCAGAGTATTGCTAGAATCATTATTCTGAAAGGCTTATATGAGGAGGACTCAAATGCTCATATCCGAGACAAAACAACTCTAATGAAATCATTGGCTTTGGACCAAGTATTTTGACAATTTGATAACTTAAGTGGTAAGTCTAGCTTCTGGTTTTCATTCAGTTCAATTCCTTCCCCCACTCCTTACAGGTAAATCTGTTACTGCCTGTGGCCAAAGGATAAAAACTCCTTTCTAATCTACTTTCACATTTAGGAGATGGACAAAAATTCTACTTGGTCCTTAATTAAAGTTTTCCATTTTGCTTAAAGATAAGAAAGAAGTACCCTACATTTATTTCTGAAGTCTCTAGGAACAACTTTAGCTTCATATTATATTAAAATACAACATTCAAAATAATACCTGGCATCTTCTTGACATTCCAGAGGCATACTTGAAATAAATGATGCCAACAGTAGCTAAAAATGGTGAAGGAAATTACAGAAGTATTTGACTATCATCCAGAAGATTCCAATGGAGGAAAATTTCCCTCCGCCCCACAAGCATCTTCAGGCTTTGTACCAAAGAATGCTAAAGATTTTAACTGGCTGGCAAAATACATAGCAGGTGGCAAAATATTTTTGCTTGTAGCTGAACAGCCTTTCTTTCTTCCTTCCTTCCTTCCTTTCTTTCTTTCTTTCTTTCTTTCTTTCTTTCTTTCTTTCTCTTTCCCTCCCTCCCTCATACTTGACTATATTATAAGCAAAAATAGTAATCAGAAAACAAAAAAATCAGGAATAATTTATATATGATAGAATCCATTCTATCTGAAAACAGCAAGGTTCTTCAATCTTTCACAGCAAATAACTCTTCCATCCTCAAACATTTGATTCTCTGGTCTTCCCTTATGTCTCCCTGCCCCACTGAAATACATGAACAACCCTTCATGCATATTCTTATGAATCAACATGAAATTTGACAGCACCTTCCCTTCCTCATTTCAGATATGACTCATTACTCTTGGTGTAATCCCCATGGACTAGAGAAGCTCTACTTTAAAGTAAGGAAACAAAAGAAGCACCTTTAATTCAAGCTGGTTTATCCAGAGAACTCTAATAGTTATTATTCACTGACTTCTTAAGTACAGCATTATAAAGCTGACTGTTTGAAGTGTCCTCTCTTCATCGTTCCCTGGGGAAACCGCTGTAGAAAAGCTGGAGAAGTAACCTGACTGATAAGTCTTAGACTTGAAGTTTATCAGCAGTTCTACTAAAACCATCCATTCTCTCTAGGATGCTATTGGATTTTAGCTTTTGGGAGCATTTTATTTTACTTCCAAGATTTTGGATCATCTTCCCTCCAGATCCTTCTGACTTTGAATACAAAAAGTAATAGATCTGAGCTACTTGTTAAAAGTCTTTCTAATTTAAACCTTGACCTTTTCTCTGCTGAGGGATAACCATTACCCCACCTCCCAGTCTCTCTCAGAAAGGGCTGCAGTGTGCAATTCACTTCAGAAGTCTTAAATCATTTAGAAAACCAGTGGTCTTTGAAACAATATTTAAATAAGAAGGAAAAAAGAATATGGCATTCTAAGTAAAATTCTACTTACCCTTACTTGAAAATAGGAAAAAGTAAATAAAAAGCTGAGGCCCCTTTTCCAAATCTTAGAAATATCTAGTCCCAAGAGGAACTGTTTCTTGGTTTAGAAGATGAGAAGAGTTAAAGTTAAACAATGATCTTTT